>JAQIXR010000097.1:0-53068 GCA_034700825.1 Quadroppia sp. Gr-Ori-00064 | reverse complement strand
CTAATAGTAGCCACCCTTTGGTCACTAACGCTCCTAACGGTGCTATCGATGGGTGGACTTCGATGGCGAGGAATGCGTCTCAGATTTGATGGAAGGCAACGTTCTTCAGGACCAGGACTACAGCTAATGTCCCGCAACGGCTTCTTCCGTGTCTTGCGTTTGGTTCGTGTCTTTCGTTCAACAGATCTCATGATCTCTACTTTCGACTCGAAGTCAGTAATGGTTTGGATGTGTTTGAAGTGTTTGGATGTGTTTGGATGTGTTTGGAATCGCTTTTTGATAGCTTTCAAAGAGGTTTTGGAAGAGCTGGTAAAAAAGACGACTTTAAGGACCCGTGAATTCGTGGCCAAAGAAAATATTTTTTTATTGTTGTAAAAGTTAAAAAAAAATTTGTAAAAATTTTGTAAACATTTTTAAAAATTTTTGATTTAATTTTTTTGCAAAAATATTTCATTTTATTATTGTATTCAAACAAATGCTTTGAAATAATAATAACTTTATTTGCATTCAATTCAATGACTGAACCATCGATTGTTCCAAATATTATTTTCGCATTTATTTAGTATAAATATTTCATAAAAATATTTAATCCATGGAATGGCTGAAAGACGTCTTCTTTGACTGTCTTCTAAATATTTCAATAAAATGACACAAAATATGAAAAACTTTTATAAAATATTTATAAACAATATTTAATATACAAATCATTTCACGACTTATTCTTTGGGTTAAAAATCAAATTCTTATCAATTGTCACAATCATTGATAGACTGATCCATAGATCTAAACAACTCTTTAATTGTGATGTCATTTAAAATCAATGAAAACAGTAATAAAAGTACAATTGATTTGAATGTCATTTATATTGTTATTAATGTTTAAATCAATAAAATTTAAAGAAATCAAAAGCGAAGAAATTATTTATAAAATATTTTATACAAAACAACAGAAAGGAAAGACTGACTCTTTCTGGTCAAAAAATAACCCCCTTAGCACAACACCCCCACCCCTCATGAGTACATAAATGGTAGTTTGACCTTGAATAATATGTGCCGTTTTCGTGACTTTGGATATCGAACAAAATAAATATCATAATTGATATACAGGGGTATATATAGGGATTGAATTTGATGTAGAAATTAACCTGTTATAACATGAGCACCTGAACAAACACATCCAACCAATTACATCTGATTTCGTTATTGTTGTTATCTGTAATGAATTTGAAGTCACTTTCAGATAGTGTTTGATATGTCAGTCAGAACTCAATGTTGACTATCAGTGGAAACCCCTTTCCTTCGCTGAACGCATACATCGATAGTGAATTGATTGTCATTTTGTCAGACAATGTAATCCATGTTATAATCACTTTATCATTGAATTTCATTCATGTCTTTAGTTGTCTTCAAATGACAGATCAATCGCTAGAAAGGGGTATAAAAAATAAAGTTATATAAATATATTCTTATTCTTTGCCACTCATTGTTGTAGTGCTTATAAGAAGACATTATATATAAGAATATGTTTTACTTCAAACAAATTTCTGTTATATTATTTGCAATCAATTTATTGCTATTAAATTGCGGTCAGAAATGAATAATAATTATAATTGCATTTCAATACACATTAACGTTATTTTATTTTGTTCAGAGCCTTCTACGACCCGGGAAGTCGACTGCGCCCACAAATGTCCAATTAATATAAGTATAGCCAATGGGGAAATGGAGTTCAAGTACGGACATATAGATTGTGGTAAATTAGAGGATCAGTTAAGACAAGAATATTTATATGCATTAAATTCAATAAACAGACTGTCCTTCCGGTTGGACACGAAGTCCATCAGATAACACGTGTGTCCTATACGCCGGCGCTACACCTGTGACATATGAGGACGCATTGACTGCCTGTGCCGACAAATACGGCGCCCGACTATTGACTATCAAAAGCGAATCCAAACAGCAATTCATCGAAGACTATATGAATGGTCTCAAAGTGGACGCCTGGGTGTGGTTGGATGCCATACGAGTGAGCAAGGTCAATGCAAACACATCATACACCTGGTCGGACGGCACCCGATTCCTCTACAACAATTGGTACCCTGGTGAACCCAACAATGGCGATGGTGACCAATACTGCACTCTAATACATGCGAAGACATTCCACGACAATGGCTATCACTGGACCGACTATTTCTGTGATCATCACGACTATGAGAAGTATGTGTTCAACGCTATTTGCGAGACTACCTGTGCTTAGATGATGACAACAAATGCCATACAAAATAAAACAAATTCAAATGACATCAAAATAGAGAAAATATTTTATATAAAGTAAAATAAAATAATTTTGTTTCAAATAATTAATCGTTTATTGAGTTATTTGTCAAAAAAAAAACATTATTTTTATTAATACTTACACTAAATACAATTTTATGTTATTAGACGACAATTCAAACCTTGGTCATTGTTTATATGAAATGCAAAATAAATGTTTAGTAATAATTAACCAAACATTAATTCAATGAATTTTCTAATATAATATAAACCCTTGAAATATCCGTCTATTCCTTCATAAGAAATATATTCTTAACGTTTCAATAGTTATCCAAATAATGAGATTCTTTTCATATGCTATTAGTTTGTGATAATAGCTATGGATATACAGAATGTTTGAACTGATTATCAAATATATAAATGTTAAAAATCATTCATATTTTTCATAAAATTTCATTTTTATTGAATTTTATTTTCAAAATAATTCTTGAATAATATTTTTTAGTGAAAATGATTGAAAGTAAGCATTGAATGAATATTTATAAAGAGTTTAAACAATATATTTGTTATTATATTACAGTATATCTCATATTCGCGCTGTTGTTGCCGTTAAGCCTATGTGAGGACACGTACTGTCCCAATGCCACCTTGGTCAGTCCGTGCACGTGCCACAAGAATAGCATAACATGCGGTGGAGATGACTATATTGATTTACCAAGATTGTTTGACACGTTATCGACTCAATTACAGCCACAACAAAAACAATTCAAATCATTTGTATTGGAAAACAAAGCCATAAATGAGTTGAAAGACAATACGTTTAAAGACATCACATTTGAAGCGATTGTTATCACAAACGCAACTAATTTGCAGACAATAGATGTGAATGCGTTCAGAGAAAGCGTTTTCATTACAAAACGCTTGCATTTCATTAATAATCCAATACTGAGTCAAACGGAGAATAACTCACTTTTCGAGATGTTGTCGAAGTTTGCGTTCATTGAAGAGATCTTTTTGATTGACAATAATATCACTGAAATACCAGACAATGCATTCATGGCATCGAAACTGATTCGAGTGATGCGAATGACATTCAGTGGGTTGTCGTTGAAGAGGTTGGGCAACAACGCGTTCGAGTACTTGGTTAACCTTGATAGGTTGAACATATCGGGGACAGACATCAGTCACATCCCTGAGAATGGCTTCAACTTTATCAACGATTCAAATATTCCGATAAAAATCTATTTGAATGACAACCACAACATAAGGGGTGAGAGCTTTGCGCCGAAGTCTCTGTCATCGCTCCGAAGGCCCGCATATCTGGATCTGTCATCTGTTGCCAACACAACGATCACACACTTGGATGAGAGTGTGTTCAAGCCATTCATCGACACAGATCCAGACAACCAGATCAATGTGAAGGGACAGGCAATCGATTGCAGCGATTGTCGCAATTATTGGCTTAAGAGACAAGAATCCAATGATAAAGTGATTCACGTCTTGTGTTCTAATGGCAAACATATCAACGATAAGACAAACTTTGCTGAATGTCATCATTTGAAGACAAATAAATAGATTTTATTTTTGATAAAAATATAATAAACTTATGTTTTGTCAAATAATTGACAAATTGTTTCAATCGATATGTGCTGTCATTTGTTCCCAACACTCATGTCATTCCAACACGTCTTTATATAATGGAAATGTTTTATTCAATTAATTTTTTAGTAAATTTTTACTCTCTTTAACAGTTGTGTCTATTTTAGACAAAATGTCAATAAATTGCTTATAAATAAAATTGAAATCAAATGAATATAACTCTTCAAATGGTATTGCTTTTCATCACAAATACATTTGATTTATTATTCGTCAAATAAACAGATTTCAGATTATATTATATTTAATAAATTGTTGAAAAAACATATGTTTTGAAAATATTTTTAATAAATTTATCACAAATTTTTGTTAATATTTAAATAGTTTTATTTCAATGAATGCAATGAATGGTAAGATCTATGTTAAAGTCAGTCACAATACAGTACATCCTCTATAATAGCAACCAATGACTTCACACACAACCCATCGATACAATAGACAACCAGAGGTTCTGTATGTGAATTATGATGAAAACGATGTATTGGACGGCGAAAAGTTAGCTAACATTGTTGGTTATGCGATATCCTTGGTCAAAATCTACAACTCAGGTGACATAGGCAGGTGCCAATCGTTTGGCTCTTGGTTCTACTCCATTTTCGAGTACTATTCACGATTGGGTGATGGACTGCTATGTGTTTATAAGGACTATTGTTGTGCAGACGAGGACAGACACAATCGAACACCTCAATCATTGAAGAGAACCGTTCGCTTCGAACAGAGCAATGAACGTGTTTTACGCGAGAGATTGGTTTTGGAAATGAAGACCATTTCTGCTCAAAATGTTCATAGTTTGCAACGATATGACCGAGTGTTTGGACAAGTGGCCGATCACGTGGTCAGTGCTCTGGGATCATTGCCAAGTTGTCCAACACAAGGTCATCACTATAGAAGACATTCATTATATGACTTTCGAGTGGTTAAGACAATGAGAGAAGGACTCGATTTGATGATCTCACCTTGCTATATGTCCTTCTATGCCTATGTAGATGACCTTGACCCATTGGCACCACCCGTCACCTTGGTCAATGTGGACATCGATGAAACCAACTTCACGTTCACCGAACGGATGGTCAAACAGATCATCAAATCCCTGAGTGAAAGGGATTACGGCTTTTGATGAAATCATTTATATTTGTATTGTTTTTGAGTTTTGTTTATAACAAATATTTGACTGAATCTGAATTTCTGTCAACGATTAAAACTCTATCAAAAATAACTGTATTTAAGTTTTTAATGTTCTAGAGTAACCTTGGTTACAATCATTAACTTGATATCATTAGTTATTTTCATAATTAATCTAAAAATAATTTAATTAAACATTGATTTACTATCAAAACAGAGACTAAGAAATCGATTGTATATTATTTAATATTTTCTAAAGGTTTGCATGAATTTGAAGGAATTCAATAAAAACACCAAGCACAACACCTAATACCTGGGATGAGATAATCAAATATTCAAATAATTATCAATTGATAAATATCTCCAATAAATACCCTGTTAATACTCATCGGTGTTATAGTGAATAGTTTTGCAAAACTGATCCCGACATCACTTTTGGCACATTTTTCAATCAAATTCAAAAACTTTGATTTAAAGTAAATTAAATTAGAATTTCATATAATTTCTTAACTCAAACATACCTTCAATTTATTCAATGTTGAAATCAATTGATTTTGTTTGACATAAACTTTGTTTAATATAACATATGTTTTGTCGGATTCGTTGAACACACCGATGGCTGCATAGAGTATACGACGGATGTATACAATAAATATTATCAAATCTATGGCAAACAACATCCGATTCATTGGTCCAATTTTACCGAAAGCAATGGCTATTATTTCAGCGCAGAATATAAAGCAAATCACAGACCAATTCATTGCCATATATTTGGACCAAAAGTTGTCTGAATTCGTGACAATTCTGTGTGTTTGCAACACATCAAACATTAAATTCTTTAACCAATAGTTTACGTCTTGTCTCTCAAAACACAATACATTCAATCTATGATTAAGTAGTTTTGACTTCAGTTTCAAATACTTGGACACAATTGTGAAGCAATACAAGTGATAGCACCACGAGCTCATAGCCCAGGGTATAAACAATGCAAACAATGTTGACCAGAATATGCCAACTGTGAGGAAAGCTATTAGTGGGACACCCGTTGTGTAGAAGGAATAGGATGTCACCACTAATGTCGAGATCGGATAAATGTAAACACAATTAAATTCAATGTAATTCAATATAAACCGAGTCTTCAAATCAGGTGCGAATGCATTGTCTTTCACACCCTTAGTGTTGTCTTCATTGCTATCATTGATAGGAATTAAATAATCTTTTTTATTGAGATATTTATACCAAAAGTGATATAATTGGCAACCGATTAGAATAGTCTGGAACAAAATGAACATTGTATGCATGAATGACCTCACTGTCCATTTGAGGGTATAGTCGCCGATGACTATTAAATAATTTTCATTCGACACCAAAAGGACTGACATTTCCCTCGCAAACAATGCACAACATATTGTGAACATTAGGTATGGATTGTAAATGAATTTTCTCTTTTTGTGTCCACATTTGAATAAAGACATACCCTTTGAATACATTAATTGATTGATGAAAATCAAGTGTTGTTTTGTTTGTCTCAATATTTTCAAAGTTTTCATAATATTCATCATTTGTTTGTGTTTTTCATTTGATTTCATATTCATATTTCAAATGCAATCACAAATTGTAATTAAATGAGAAATGTCAAATTTATTGATATTTTGAATTTTAAAGTAACCTAGGGCAACTGTTTGCCTTGCTTCTTATAATAATATTTAAAATGACCAAGTTTATACAATAGAAGATTGCATATGAATGTCATTGCATATATTCTATACATAAATGCCATTAATCTTACGAATGAAATATATTTTATTTTAAAAATCATTTGAAATATTGATTGAAATTTAATGAATAAGAAATGAGTTTCAAATATAATATAAAATATGTTAAAGTTATGACATTTTAAGATAGTTTTCAAATAAATTTAATGTGAATTTTAAATGAAAAAACTAGAGAATAGTTGTTTATTAACCAATAGATGTCATAAATAATTCACATTTAGATTTAAAAGTTTTTCTCAACAAAACAACTTTTTTTAATTTGCAATCAGTTATAAACCCTTTTAAACCCCATTTCCTTATTGATTGTTTCATTTTTTTGTAATGAATAATAAAATTATAACTTTTTATTAAAAGATATAAAATGTTTTTATAACAACAGAATTGTATTCAAATAAATATAAGAGAAGAATTGAAACAAAAATATTGATTATTATATTAATTGTGTTATAAATTACAGAATATTTTGAATTCTTATTGTATTTATATATAAATTTCAATTGAATTAAATGTTTATTAAATATCAAACACAAAATAGTTATTTATAGTCTGTTGTGTTATATAAACCTTTTGCTAATTTCTGACTTTCGTATACATTATCTAATCCTTAGAATAGCATTAAATTCTTTGTATTTGGTTCTGAACATCTCATAGAGTGGCAGTGAATGAGTAATTGAGACAAAAATATATTTTTAAAAATAAACACACATTTAGTGTTTGAGAGAATATTATTCTTGACTTTATTATTACATTACGTATTGAATACCGAAATCAAAACTAATTTTCATTTAACGCCAGAAATATAAAAATTGAATTTTAGATGAAATTCAAGTGATTTGTTGTCAAGTCATTCAAAAAATAAATTTTATAAATAATTTAAAATAATAATAAATATTCAATGAATTATAAAAAGAAATAATAATTTAATAATAAATATTGAAAATAAATAACAATTAATTTCAATAACTTTTATCGTGTATTAATAGCTATGAGTGAATGCATAGCCAATGAGAAGACCATAAAAGACAGTGATATAACACTGTTTGTTAAGGCAGGCGCCGATAATCTCCGGTATGGCAACTGTCCATTCTGTCAACGGCTATTCATGTTGTTGATAGTGAAAGGTCAACTGTTACCGACCCTTCGTTTCCGTGTGGTTACAGTCAACATACGTCGACCTCCCTCTGACTTTCGACAGCACTCCCTGCGCCGGGTGCCCGCTCTCATGGACGGCACCGATATGGCCAGCGATAACGTGGATGAGATGCTCCAATATCTCGATGACTTCTTCCCGACACCCGAACTCAACTACGACAACATAGAGGCCGAGACGGCGTGTAATGACTTGTTTCACAAGTTTTGCTTTTATATTAAAGACGTCTCAAAAGATAGCAATTATTTGTTGTCTGAATTGCAAAAACTGAACGCATATCTCATGGGTAGAGGAACGCCATACCTGTGTGGCCATACCTTAACACATCTTGACATTGAAATGTGGCCAAAGTTGCATAACATCAGAATAGCGGCCCGTTATCTAAAGGACTTTGTGATACCTGAAGAGTTGACCGGTGTTTGGATGTATCTGAAGACGGCCTACGATTGTCGACCGTTTGTGGACTCGTGTGCCAGTGATCAGGAGATTATACTTCACTGGACCGACAAACCAGAGATACAGAATATCAGTGCCGAACAGAATGCACTTTTAGCTAAACAACAGCCCATATATAGCTTTGATATTCCTCATTGAGTGCTATACAACCAAACCTGAAATGACATTTTCATTGACATTTGTGATGAATAATAAGATTAATAATAATTAAAATCATTTCAATTCATTGTTTGGAAATTATAAATAATTATTATATTTTGATTGACTGATAAAATATAGTTTTTTGAGTTGTTGTCGAATACAAAAAAAATGTTAACATTTATAATAAATATTTACTTTTTGTTTTCATTAATAAATATCTTGAAAATAAATGTCATAAACATTGCAATTTTGGTGTCGTCTCAAAAAACACTGAATTTAAATAATAAATGAATTTTTTTGCATTAATAAAATTGAATGACATTATGAAAAAATATATTGACAACACTTTTGCCATTAAATGTGTTTTAATTGAATTATATTACACTTCGCGACAAATATATTACAACTTTTATTAAACGGAAATTTTTTATTTCTTGTGGAAATTCATTAAAGATAACGACTATTTGACATAATTTTGATATTCATTATAAGAAATAATAAAGAATTTGAAAATTTGTAATAATTTTTGAAAGTCATTGACGTATGAATGAAATGATTAATTGAATGATAGATTTTTTGGTTATTATTGTCATGAATGTAGTCATTATAGTCAACACAAATGACTTCTTATTTTAAGTATTTTGTAAAATATATTTCAAATGAAAAGCTATAAAATATAATAACTTTTGATTTCATACAATAAAAATGAAATAATTATTTTATTGCATTAATTGAATAAAATCTTCCGTCAAATGAATTAATGATTATTACTGTTGTTGTAAATGAAAAGTATTATCAAAAATACTAACAATTGTTCAAATATTAGTAAATATTATTTCATTTATTCATTTGATTTTGTTTATTAAAGTTCATTCAATTATATTTTTGTCTGCATTTCACAAAATATTCTTAAGAGAAGTGTTTTTATTAAATACATTTGTATTCAATGGAAGACAAGACCAAAAATTTTGTGGTCTTTACAAAAGATGAGATCAAAAAACTTGAGAATAGGATCCATGAGTTAACACAAGAGAATCAAAAGCTTCAACACTTGAAACAAAAACTACATGACCTCGAGTTTGAGAATTCAAAGCTCAAGAACAAGTTAATCCAAAATGGTTTGAATAACACCGGCGCTAATGATGTCGTTGGCATGAATTTGGTATCACATCCCGTGAAGGGTTCAGATAATAATATGATTTGTGAGTTCATATGTACTCAAGAGGCACCAGATGTTATACCCAGAAGTCAATCAACGCCCAACCATTCGCCTGTCGCCAATGGGCACCAAACGGACGGTTATTCCGGTGCTATCAATGTTGACAGCGGTATGTCTTGAAGAATATCCAAACAAATTCTTGAATTCATTTACAAAATAACTTTTAAAAATTTTTCAATAAGTTAATAGTTTTTCATTTGTTAAGAATTATTGAAACAAAACTTATGTAAAATATATGACAAAATTGTGACTTTGAATAACAAATATATAATTGTTATTTTGAATGCATTTCATTTGAATTGAGTGAAAGTTATAATCATTTTTAGATCTTTTATTAGTTTTTTTTTATTTTATTTATTCATTTAATTCAAAATGAGTTCAATTAATATGAAAACACTTTTAACATAAAAATGATTAATAAATAAAAACATTTCTATTAATCATAAAAACTAATTGAATGACAGACTCGACGAACGACTCGGTCATCAGTTATGTCAATATCCGAAGAAAATCCAATTTTTACCAAACAAATGGTCGAACAGAGAAAGAGTCGGACAATAATATAGCGAATAATAACGGGAATGAAAGACAACAGAGGATTATAGACACCCAGTGGTCGTACCCGGACTTCATCCACACGAAGACAGTGTCAGAATTGGCCACAAATATGAGATACAAACGCGACCACCAATTGATGCTCAAGACTGTCGTCGACCACTGGAATCGTAGGCCAGAGAACATGACTCGAATGGAGTTCTTCTACCATCTATTGTCTATATTCATTGAGACGGGCGTTTTGGTCACGCACTGTACGGAACACTCGCCCCCCTGTCCGCCTAAAGTGGACCCGAAGATATTCGAGGCCAACGCTCAGGTGTTGAAAAGTTTTGTCAAATGCATTAATGGCTATAAAATGATTGTCATTGAAGTGGAACTGTTGGTCGCATTGGAGAACATAGCCTACTGTCAGCCCAAGTATAGGTTGGCCATCGGCGACATAATGGACATACTGTTCCGCAAGGGTGTGGTTGAGGCCGTGGCCTTTGGGGAGTGGTCACAGACGGACACACATCGCAAGTGCGATAAACGACAACTCATTGTCGAGATTAAGGCCTCGGGGTTTAGTTTGCTCAAAAGGTCGTCATCGTATAGCCCCTGATCCTGTTCCTACTACCTATTTCAATCACCTTGGTCATAATCATATACCCTCATCATTATTATTCAATTAATACCAAAAATATATTATTTTGAATAAAACTTATGAAAAGATTTAATTATCGAAAAGATTTGTAAATATTTTATAAATACCCCATAAAATAAAATCAATCAATACCCCTGTGAGTAATTTAAACACAATAATAATGATGTTTTACCCCTTCATACATGTGTCCCAAACCCTACCCTTTAATACCAGTAGCCCTCAATAGAGAGCGCTTTCAAACACACAATGAATTCAAACATTATTTATGTTTTAATACAAAACACATTTAAAACACATTTCTTCAAAACAACACAAAATATCATTTCAAACACCAGAAGAATATCAACTCTTCAGACATTACTTCAGCATTGAATTGTCTGCTTAACCACAACAACACCTCTTCACTGTTGGATCAATTGGTTGTGATCTTTAAAGGCCATCACATCCAAAGTAAACCACAAAGACATCACTCAATCAATTGGCGAGACCTTCGATGACCACAAGAAGACAATGTCTTTCTCAGCATCAGATCTGATACTAATCGCCGGCAACTCTCACAAAGAGTTGGCCAAAGAGATCAGCGATCGGTTGGGCGTACGACTGGCCAACCATTCCCTCTACCACTCGACCAATAGGGAGACGGTGTTAGACATCGGCGACTCTGTTCGCGGACGGGATTGTTATCTCATTCAGACAGGGGGTAAAGATGTCAACAACAACATTATGGAGCTGTTGATTATGGCCTACGCGTGTAAGACGTCTTCGGCCAAGAATATAGTCGGTGTCATCCCATACCTGCCATACGGGAAGCAGTCGAAGATGAGGAAAAGGGGAGCAATTGTGGCCAAACTGTTGGCCAAACTCTTATGTATGGCCGGATTCACTCATATTATAACTATGGATATGCATCAAAAGGAGGTATCACTCGTTCGCACCCTTAAGGGTGTCTTCAATTGTTTTAATGTCTTCTTCATAGGTCCAGGGCTTCTATGACATACCAGTGGACAACTTGAGAGCCTCGCCATTCCTTCTGCAGTACATACAGGAACAGATCCCAGACTATAAAAGCGCAGTAATTGTGGCCAAAGATCCCGGTTCTGCAAAGAAGGCCACGTCATATGCAGAACGTCTTCGTCTGGGAATCGCTGTAATACACGGCGAACAAAAGGAGGCCGATTCAGACGAAGTGGACGGACGGTATAGTCCGCCGACTGTACCCCCTGTTGAGGAGGGCAGTAGTGCCAGTCGTAATTTCGACACCGGGCTCTCCATACCGATGACGGCGGCTAAGAGTAAGCCCGCAATGGCTGTGGTCGGGGATGTCTCGGGTCGTATCACTATTATGGTCGACGACATGATAGACGACGTCCAGACCTATGTGACGGCTGCCGAACACCTGAAGGAAAGTGGGGCCACACAGATATACGTGTTGGCCACTCATGGACTACTCTCTCGGGACGCGCCCCGGCTTATAGAGGAGTCGCCCATAACTCAAGTGATCGTCACTAACACTGGTATGTCATCATTATTTGACTTATCCTTTCATAACCTGCGTCCTACCTGTCCCTCCAGTGCCACATGAGGTGCAGAAAATGCAATGCCATAAAATCAAGACCATCGACATATCGGTGCTGTTGGCCGAAGCCATTCGTCGCATACACAACAAGGAGTCTATGTCCTATCTGTTCCGTAACGTCACACTCGAGGACTGAATGAGACGGCATGTGATGTGTGGACAACATCTCAAGTCTTGAGCTATTCATCCGATCTCTGCATATATTTCTCACTCAAATTATGTCATAAAAACCAAAATTTATTATTTATGTTAACGTTGTTTTGATTTGGTTTTTGTTTTTAATTTAGATCTGATTTTCGGAGAAATTGTTTCATATTTTTTGCCATAGATTTAAACAGTATTTTTGTGACTGTTTTTGTGTTTGAATGTTATTATTATAGCTTTTGATTAATGTTTGTCTATTTTATAGTCATTTCATTGCCATATGTTTTGACATTTAATTGCAAACCAATCGAAAGGGGTATTAATTTTTAATTGTTTGTTCTATATTATAACAATATTTTTCAATCATTTCTTTTCCCAATTTTTGTGATAAAAATATAAATTCTTTTTTTATGAAAAAAAGACCAAAAAATTATTTTAAAAATTTCTAATAAAAATTTTTATTTATTTTCAATTTTATTATTAATTAAACTTTTTTTTCTTTTTGTTAAACCACTTAAAAAACTATAATTTTATTGTCTTTTAATTTGATTTATAAATTTATAATAAATAAAAATTAAACTCAAATTCGAGACATTGTATGACTTAATACTTGTCTTATATTTACTCCAAAAGAGTATTTCACAAATGAATAGCACTTTAGACACAATGAGACCAATAGTGAGTATTAGGAAAACGCTTTGCAAGTCATCCAAAGTGAATGTCTTTATTGAATCCCTTCTATCGACCGTTCCGTCCACCATATGTCGGGTCGGTGTGTGCAGTAATGTTGTGGACATCCATCTCATGAACAGTCCGTTTTCAATGCAGTTAACGATTCTTATAAAATGTTTTTAAATTTAAAGAATATTCTTATAAATATTAATTCACTTTATATTCAAACAAATCATTTCTTACGCTCTATTAAACGGCCTCAAAAGGGGTGACCCCTTTTGCACGGCCAGAGACAACTGGTCTATCATCAGTGCCTCCGAAGACAAGTAAAGATCAATTGACGCAAAACTTCTAATACCAAACCTTAGCGATGGGTAAGTCATTATGAATATCTTAGGCTTTGTTAAACTACCCGAGCGTTCGACCGCCCGAATGCCAGCCTCGAGATTGTCGATATCGGTGTCGAACAGACGTTCGCCGATCACGTGGTAGGCGTCACAGCACTCGGCGCCGGCAAAGTAGTCATAGTAATACGAGTGACGATATGTGAATATATCGTATTCTCTATCGAGTGCCACACGTTTCAAGTCGGCCAACGTCTCTACCGGTGCCTCATATTCTGGCAGTGTTACCACTGAATAAAACTGTCCGCCATATGTCTTCATCAGCACCAGTGATGTCGTGAACCATAAGCCGAACAACAATTTCATAGTATATGTATTCGCCGGAAGTCTTATATTCGCTGTAAAAGACATCAAAGAATTTTCTCAATAGAGATATGAATTAATTTTTAAGTATTTGTCAATCAATACATTGTTGAAGAAGTGCTTCAATGAGTTTAAGAGAGATTGCAATCATATGTTTGTATTGATTCCGAGGATTAATATCCGGGTAATTATTGCTCAAATTCAACACATGTATCGTTAATGCGATTAATATAAACGATATTAGCATTAAAAGCCATACGTATGGCGTGAAAGGGGTTATTGTTATCCATTTGCGAGACGTGAGCCCTGGTGTTAGGGTGACGAATGTCAGGGGCACTATTGAATAGGCGTCGGTGTAGTCGACGACAGCCATTCTTGCAATGTTTTTCGTCAAATCACATACAGCTATGTCTGCGCTCTTGAAATAAGGGGCAAATTAAAGATATTCTTTGAATTTCATCACATACCTGATTAAATACCAGGCCAACAGCACCCACCCAAACGCCATTCTCTATACCACCCCAACTCTGATTGGCATAAATGAGTTCATAAATAAAATTGAATTTTTTCGATAACATATCTATCATTAAAGCCTCAACAGATTCATCGAAAACATACTGTCCGCCAAAGAATCGCACCTTACAATAAGGGGGTGACTGTTAAAGGAATCTAACAATTAGTGCCACAGATATTAGAGACAACGATTTAGGTAAAGACCTCATTGACCACAACCTTCAGAACCGTTGCATTTAAATCAAACATCAATTTGTTATTAATTACAACAGAATATTCTTTAATAGTTTTGACAAAATATGTTAAAATGAAATAACTTTTAGGAAACCATTGACTACAAGAAGAACAATGAATTCTCTACTGAATTATGAACACATGAATGGATTATTCACAAAACAACCCCTGTTTGTAATAATCAATGTCAATGTTATTCGATATAATATTAACAAAATTGCAATTTAATCGAAAATAGACTTTTCTCTCAAAAACATAATTGATTTTTTCATTTGATAGGTAATGCTTAAGCCCAGGTATGCACTGTGAATATGGGACAGTAGTCTTAGCACTTGTATAACAGGGTTATAAATAAAATAATGTTAACGTATATATCATTTCATTTGAATTGATTTAAAAAAAATTATTTTAATGAAAGAATTTGAAAATATTTTGTAAAAACTCATGTCTCGAATGCTTGTGTGATTACCCCCTTAAAAAAGAGTATTCATTTCGAAAAAATGACAATCAATTGATTGATCGATAATATAATATAATATCGATTTTGGGAAATGTGTGTCAAAACTGATAGACATTTCTCTATAATTATATGTTTTGTTATTTTAATAAACATTTCACAAAAACTTGTCTTAACTTTGAATATAATATACAATAAATTGAAATAAGTATTGATTTTATCAAACATTAGATATTAAACTGTTTTTTAATTTTCTTCTAAACATAGATTACATTCACATAAGACAAGAACAGATGTTTTTTGTGTGCTTTCGATGAGAAGAGCTTTATTTGACGCCTCTGTTTCTCGTGCTACTCGTGCTCGATGTCGTCGGCCCTGTGGTCGTAGTCGTCACCTCATCCGTGACCACCGGTCGACGCTTTCGAGTGGTCTCCTTTTGATCACTTGTATCATGAGATTCCGTTTCTGCTTTCCGTTCGTGAACTTCACTGTCTGTCTCTTTAGGCTTCTCTCTAGACATCGGTCGACCCTTTTTAGTGATCCCTTTTTCAGCACCGGTTACATCGGATTCAGTCACTTCCGTTTCTGGCGTTTTGTTATCTTTGACGACAATATTCTGAGCACCAGATATGTCGACCTCTTCCTTCTCCTTCTTATGCCCGTCACCGGAGTTTTCACCCTTGTCTTCATCTTTGTCTTCACCCTTGTCTTCATCTTTGTCTTCTTCTGTCGTCTCCTCAGAATCTTCGCTCTCCTCCTCATCGTCGACGTCATCATCAAAGTTCTTGACCTCCCTGTCCTCTGCTCTCGGTCTGTCTGCATATCTTTTCCCATACATATACAAGAGTCTGTCGGGATATTCAGGTAGATATGGGTTTGGGTATCGCATGGGTAGTCCGTTTGGGTATCTCCTGATCCGTTGATAGCCCTGACTGTGGACATACGCGACCATAACTGTAGAGGAATGTTAGAAATGAAAGCGACAAACATATAGTGGTTTGATTACCGGTGAGGACGAGAAGAGCCGTCAAATGTGTATTGAAAGTCATTTTTCAATACATAAAACATATGTTTTCTTAAGAAATGTAATTAATTTTTATCACATTATAAGCACTTCATTGAATTTATGCACGACTTGTGCGGACACACAAAAGGGATTTGAATATAATTTATGGTAAAAACAATTGAAATAACTCTCAAAACAACAGATAATATTTTTCTGTTTTTTCATAACTTTATTAAAAACCTTTCCATCTCTTCCTCCACCGCCAGAAAGCGACAAACAAACAGTGGTTTGATTACCGATGAGAACGAGAAGACAATTGAAAGTCATTTTTTGATTAAAAATATAATTAATTTTTATTGAATTCAAAGCATTTCAGTTAAAACCAAAAGGCATTCTTTTCCTCATAAGGTCTATAGCCCTCCCGTTCCCGGTCAATGGGAACAACCCAAGGAGTGTCCCTCTTATGGTTATATTGTCTTCTATAGCTATCATCAGAATATTTAGGTCTGTCCTCTTGTCTCTCACCCGATCGGGCAATGGGATGGACCCACCATTGTGATTCTTGGAACCCAGGCCTGTCGTGTCTTCCATATACTGAATGAGACTCGGAAGAGGGAGGTGTGGTATAGGAGGGTTTCGGTTTCTTTTCATCCTTTTCATCCTTTTCAAAATCAGTTTCTGATAGAGATGAGAAACTACGGATTCCAGCGGATTCCATCGGCCCCGGGTCTGGGATATGACGACGCCTGTAGCGACGTCTCGGTCGATGACGTCTGCGATACCGGCTATACCTGCCATACCCTCCGTGACCATAAACTGGACGATAGCCATGATATCCATATCCAGGTCTGCGACGCGGATCACGAATCAATCGACGCGGAGGGACGGGATAGGGGTAGTCCTCATCGCCATAAGCAAAAGCATTGAGAATTTCTGTCATTAAGAGATTGTCAGAAATATTGTTTGCAGAGATGGCGACAAACCTGAGGAAAGGACGATAAAGACGAGCAGAGCGCCGGTAAACGAAGACATTATAATTCGTTAAAACATATGGTCTTTGAAATCAAATACTTTTTATTACATAAAATGCACTCAATTTTTAAAATCACAAAATTTGTTGATAATTGTGTCAAAGAATGAGTTTATATTATATGTGAAATTCATTGACAAATATTATATATATAAATGTCTGAAATGTCTTCGATTTGTTCCATTAGAACAAATGGAGGAAATGGATGTCGAAAGAAATGGTTGACAAATAAAATGAAATAATTGTTTATTTATTGAAATAATTCTTTGATTTGTGTTTCATAATAATCAATGATATTATTCCTCTTGAGTTTGAATGCGGCGGTAATGAGATTGTTGTCTGCCGTCCACTCCTCCCAACACAGCCTTATCTTCACTGGTGTTTCATTGCTATGCAAACCATTAATGCGAGCGCTCTCTAACACCCTTTCCATAGTCTTCTCACAAATATCCCTATCCTTACACAACTGTTCTCTCGTAAAGTTTTCAGGTTTTGCCAATTGTTTCGCTAAATTCATAAGTGATTTGGTGTTTGGCGTCACTAAAGCCACGACAAAATTGTGTTCACTTTTGGCCAAAACACATATATTTTCCACTAATTCACACGATTTTAGCACTGATTCGATCTATGAATACATTTTGTTGTATTAAAAGCCAATTAACGACACTTTATTATACAGTTGACCACCGATTTAATCAACACCTTTTGGTCGAAAGGTGTCAATAGGAAAGGTGTTTGGATGTCAACTGCATTGAACTTACTTTCCCTAATGAAATGAACTCTCCATTCGATAACTTAATTAAATCCTTCTTTCGGTCAATTATTTTGAAGGAACCGTTCGGATCTACCTCTCCTATGTCTCCGGTATAGAACCAACGCATGCCCTCCTTGTCGGTCACAAAAGCTTCGGTAGTCATTTCGGGTAACTTATAATACCCGAGCCCTACGATATCACTGCCGATCACTATTTCTCCCCTTGGATTCGGTTTATCACTAGATAAATACCCCCCTTCTTGCCAGTCGACTAACTTCACATTCACCCCTTCCAGTGGAATACCTATCCGACCAAAGGTCATGTCATGCAAATGCATACCCACAGCACCACCAGATGTTTCGGTCGCGCCGTAACCTAAAGATAATTAAACCTATACTACAGTGAAGTCTAACTTGAATTACACGGAATATAATGAAAACATTCAAACCCTGATATATTTGCTTCACATTCAGCGCCGCCTTCATTATGGCATGAGTTCTTGGATTAAGGGGTGCGCCCCCACTCATCATGTACTCCAGTCTCCCTCCAAGGGCTTCACTAATATTTTTACAGAACAATTTGTCGACAATCGGTGTCTCAAATCCTCTACATTTCCACCGAATCTTATATTTCATTAAATATGTGAAAAGTTCTGCAAATAAAGTGTGTCTTGAATTCAGTTTCTCATAGATCTCTTTGAGTATTCGGTCTAACACTAGTGGAACCGCTGTCATGGCTGTCGGCCGGAGTAGTTTGATGTCACTTGTTTGGCCTGCGGTCAAACCTGGCGATGCATCTGTTATAGTATAAGGGGAACTGTAGCCTATTTTCATACCCCCTATGAATCAAATGAATGGCAATTAATTAAACACTAAATTATTGCAAAAATATTACCAAAAATTAAAAACATTTCTGAAGTAAAGCCCAATATGTGAGCCAATGGTAGGTATGATATATACAGTTGTCTTTCCCACCCGTCGGCCATGGCTTTCATAGCACACAGAATAACTCTGAGGTTTTCCATCAATTGCTTATGTGATATACAAACAGCTTTTGGCTGACCAGTGGTTCCCGACGTATACATAATAACTGCCATTTCCTTCGTATTCGTCGGTAATTCATAATCCAATTCACGTTTCATTTGTGATCCAAACGATTCCAACTCTTGAAGTGATTTGACAGAGATGTCGTCTGGAAAGGTATCACTGAAAACATCATTTTTGTGCTTCATATAAATAATGGACCGAATGTTCGGCACATCCTTTAGGAATGTCTTCAGTTTTGGCAACAAATCCATAGTAGTTATAATTGTTTTCGATTCCGTTTGGTTTATGCCATGAATGAGACCATCAGTTCCTAAAAGGTATTCATAAAACAACTTCTAATACTGTTTTTCTCGAATATAAGCCGGGATTACATAAAAAGGTTTATAGTGTGAAAAATTGGGTAATATTTATATAAATATCGATTTGTTGAATAAATACCTAAATTAGAGAAAAGTGTCGTCAAAGTGACGTTCATTTTCATCAGTGCCAGAGCACAGAGAGTCCATTCCAGGCGTGTTTCGGCCCATATAATCACTTTATCTCCTTTTCTTATACCACATTCCTCTGTGAGCCCTTTGGCTATGTTGTCGACCCTTTGGAGCACTTGGTTGAGAGTAAACCACTTATAAGTGTCACTCAAAATGAATTTTCTCGAAACCCTTCCATCGATTCGAAGAGTGTTTCCTAAATATGAATATAACTTAACATTGATTTCAAACGAATAGACATTCAAATGAATTCCACGTTAACAAACCAAGGGTTAAATACCGTTTTCGTCCTTTTCGATCGTGTCCTTCAAGACCTCCCTCTCCGCCAACACCTCTCTATTCATGTCGTAATCAGTTTTCATGTTTTTCATAACTTCGGCATAACTTTGATATTTAAGGAATGGGTGAAACACTTGTTTCTCATCTCGAGTCCAAACCACTTCACCATTAGTTGTGGTAAACTTTTTCACTCTTAATCTCTTCGCCTCTTTTAATACCTTCCATGGCTTTTGGATAATATAATATACGGGAAGTGTTGTCACCGTATAGGTGCCGACAATGAGCCGGGTCTTTAACATAAACAAATTCACCAAAAATTTCGACATATTTTTTCATTAAAATAATGTAATAAAAAGAAATTAAAAGAAAAAGTTTTTCATTGAAACAACTTTTGAATGATTTTACATTTTTTGCAATCATTTTGTTTATTCAATCAGATGTTTATCACTTAAAAAACTTTCAGTACATTTAAAACATTCTTCAAATCACACTTTTTTAATCAATGGTATAATTGAGATAAAAATTTTTAAACTTTTTACATAATTACATAAATAGACCTTAAAATGATCAAGGTGAAGATATTGCTGTAATTTCTCTATTCATTTATTATGTCATTGAATTCATTGATAGATGTGATAAATGAGAGACAAAATGACAATAATTTTGCAAATATTTATATATTTTTGACTTGAGATATGTGTTAACAATACAGCGATTGTATTATTATTAGCAAAAAATTACATTTTATATCAATTTCCACCAAATATGAGAATTCATTTATAGAGTAATTAAGGGGTAATTCTCTTAATAATGTCATCCTTCGTTACACTAAATAACTCCATTCGTTCCTCTTCGTGGACAGTGTGAAAACATAAGCCATGTTCACCATCGTTGGCATAGTTGTCATACAAGCACTGTTTCAATAGTTGAGACCTAAAGTCCATCATTACATACACTATTGGATCAGTTCTTCAGATGAGTTAACTTTTATCTCAAAACATATTCTCTAAACACAAAAGTCTTGAGAAATAAAAGAATGATTTCAAATATTAAGGCAAACATTGCTATCAAAAGTCCGATAATAAGTATGTAATAAACGCTTTGAAGGTCTTTGAGCTTCAGATCTGATGTACTCTTAGTGTCGTCCGTATGAACTTTGGCCGGTATTTTGGACAGGGTTTCGGACATCCAGTGGTCATACAAACCATTTTCAATAAATATTTCAATACTTCGAACGAAAAAAATAAAATCTTAAAAAAAGGTATTATTTGTAATAAAAAAAACTTACGTCTCATCCATAACCTGATAAAGTGGTGACCCCCTGGGTAGAGCCATAGCCATCTGATCAATGACCAGTGTCTCGGAAGATACATGCATTTCAATGGACGCATAGGTCCTAATCCCAAACTCCAAGGCCACATACGTGTGCACGAATATGATATTCCTTTCCTCATTGATCAATTCAATACCCTTTCGAGAGTTTTGTGGCAATAAATGCTTTGATTCGCTCTTCAGAATATTCTCTGCTATGGTATGGTATGGCCCACAACAGGGGGCTTGAATGAAGAGGTCATAGTAGACCGTATTAGGCAGTACAACAATCCTATAGTCGCCTCCCTGTGCCGCCTGTTGCAGGTCATCTAATGTCTCGATGGGTTCGTTATATACGGGCAAAGTTAGCACAGAATAGAAAATTCCGGAATAAGTCTTCATTACTATTAAAGATAATATTAACCACAAACCGATGAACACACGAATCGACGTGTGTTGGGAGGGTATGAGACGGACAGCTATCAGAATAAATAAGTGTTATTTAATTGTAAAATATTATCGAAAAATGAAATTAAGTTCAGGGCATTTAAAGGACAGGTATTGAAGGAATGTGTTTATAAAAGCTATAAAAATGAATACACTGTTGAAGAAGAGCTCCGATCAATGATATGGATATCCCGTCAACGCGTCTCTCATTTGAATGAAGTCTTGAATACAAGGTTTGTATCAAAAGTGTTGTCACAATGAAAGCCAATGCCAACGAAAGCCATAACTCTGGAGTAAACGGTGTTATTATTATCCAAGTTCTCGACTTAAGGCCTGGCATGGCTTCAATGAAAGTGAGCGGAACTGTAATATAAGCTCTGGTAAAATCCACTACTTTTAAGCGCTCAATATTCCTGGTCAGCGCACAGATACCAATGTCTGCAGTCTTTACATAAAAATATAAAAAACAAAATTTTAAAAATGATTTCAAACCCTATTATATATATGGCCAACAGTTCCCATCCAAACCCCGTCAGCAAATGTGCCCCAACTCTGATTCGCGTAAACGATGTCGACATTGAAATTGAATTTTTTTGACAAAACTTTTAACATTTCATATTCTATGGACTCTTTCATCACATATCTATCGTCAACATAATCCAGGTCACAATAGGGAGGATTCTGTGCCGACACAAGAATTCATTGAAAGAATATTCATTAAAAAAAACATTGTTTTATATCTCTTACAATATTTGCCACAACTTTAAGATGAGTTCCGTTAAGATCACAACTTTTTGATGGAATCATGTCTTCAACTGTGATATCAATACTCAATGGTATGGCAGACAGTAATGACTGAACGATTGTGTGAATTATTGTCATAAATATGAATAAATATTTACTTTTATATCACTTATTCACTTCATAATACAATAACATTAATTTCATTTACTTTTCATTTGCTTTTCATTTCATTCAAAGAGAATATCATTTCAAAAGTCAATCAAAAGTATATTAATGTAAATAATGTAAACAAAACTACAAATGTTTGTAGAATTGATTAGAAGTTATTTAATTAGAAAAAAAAAACTTTTTTTGTTGAAAACATTAAATGCAAATAAAAATTCTTAAGAAATAAATATTTAAAAATTCATTCATTTATTTGTTTACAATTTTTGATCAAATAATTGAAAATCAATTCAATAAATATAGAATAATTCAAAGCAATAAATTCCAATTTAATCAGAATATTCTGTAATAAATATTCTTTTACTTCATATTAAACTCATTAACAGAAAATAATTCAATGCCGAGATATATAGGTATTGATAGAACTCATAGCTATTGATAGGAAACAAATCATAGCAATAGAATCCAATGTCAGATCCGGACAACTGTTCGTCGAAACTATACTCAATAGTAATAAAAAAATATAAAACAATTTAAATACGATTTTACAATATATTCAAAAAATATTTTATTGTTTAGAGATTAGACCAATAAATAGTAAACTATTAATAGCTATAAATTGAGTAAAAGTAATCAAAACTCATATTAAATAAAAATATCAAATGTTAGGAATTGCTGGCATTCATAATGAAATGACCATGATGATCACCTTCCTCAATTAAGAACCTGAACAAAATCAGCAACTCTTCTACAATTGAATTGAAATACTTAATAAATTTATGGATAAATGTAAGACAATTCTCAAAGTTTGTCACATCAGTGAAATGTCTGCCATTAGAGCACTTCAGGCCTTCTATTCTCGACCACACATTTTCATGTCTTGTGAGCCAATGGTTGCGACAGTCATTACAATCGATGTAACGATAATTCAAATTCATTTCATTCAATGCATTAGTCGTGAAAAATGACAAAAATGTCTTCTCATTCAAGTATGATATATGCGTTCGTTCCTTATATGGGAAGAGTATATGAAACCCTTCCGTATAGCTCATGTCGATATAGACGGGTCGTCCGATGTGTGCCAGGGAGCCCATGGCGAAACTGTCCAAGGTCATGTCCTCGTTGTCAGTCAGATATATTTCCAGATCTTTATCCGTCAGTACGTTAAAAGTGAACGCATTCACTGGTATGTAATCTATACTTGTTCCTTTTATATCCAAATACTCCAACTGATCAAGGTGCTTGAATGCATTGTTACCCAACTTCCTGATAGCCTTTCCTTCAAAAGACAATAGTCTCAAACGTTTGTGAAGACCATTGAATGGTTTGAAGGCATTGTCTGGTATTTCAGTGATATTATTGTCAGTCAAATAAATCTCTTCGATATTCACAAACTTTGACAACACCTCAAACAGTGAGTTGTCTGTCGTTTGACTCAGTTTTGGATTACTGAATAAATCCAATACTTTTGTCACATTATAGCAGCCATTGAAGGCATTCACATCTATTCGACTCAAATTGAAAGCCATTTCAATGAATATCTCATCAAAAGTGATGTCTTTGAACGTATTGTTCGTCAACTCATTTATGGCTGTATTTGACAAATGAAATAAAGTAAAGTGTTTTTGGTTTGGCTCTAAGTCATCTGATAGTCTCCCAAACAATCTTGGTAAGTCAATTGCCTCATTGCCACCACACTCAATGCAATTGTTCACACAAGTGCATGGATTGATCAGGGTCTCATTGGGACAGTAGGCGTCATAGCACACACTCACGCCTATAGACAATGCAATTAATATGTAATACACTATAAGAAAATAAAACCAAATATAAAACAAATTCAAATGAATGACAGTTTCAGTCATCGATACATACGTCCAATCATTGTATTATTTTATGACAAATCATTCAAAAAATTTAGTAAAAAATTGTTTAAAATTTTGTATAAAAACAACAGTTTTTGTCCAAATCAATGGTCAAAATCTCGATTACAGTGAAGTAAACACTTTCTGGCATTAAATAATACTGTGATGTAATGTTGGCATTGCTATAGCACTCAATGAAAACCCTTTTTCATATCCATAACAATTATCCAAATAATAATCAATAAAAATAAATCTCAATTATTATATATAATTATGTCCTATCAGTGATGGATGTGTTTGGATGTCTTCGACCATTGCTTTGACTGTCGAGTCATAATTAGCAAAATCTTAGTCATATAACTCGAAAACAACAAAATTGAAACATTTGTTAAACTATTTTTATTCAATTCTTCCGTTGTTTTAAAAAAAAGAGTAAAAGTATTTGAATTTATTTGAATAAATTGCAAAACATTTTATGATTACATATCGACTAATTTCGTACAATTGACAAAGTTTTTCTTGTCCTCAAATTGTCTGCCATTAATACACTTCAATAACTTTATTCGTGGTATTATCTCTTTATTCTTCGCCAACCAATAACTGCGGCAATCATTGCAGTCAAACCATTCGTCTCTCATATCAATGGTATTATTAGTGTTAGACTTGAAAAATGGCAAAAATATGCTCTCATTCAAGTAAGTCATCTGTCGTGGTGTTGAGTGATAGCCCAGCCTCAAAGTCACCGGACGTCCAATCCTTGCCAATGAGTTTGGGGCAAAGCTATCACTGGACACAAAGGGGTTGAAAAACAGACCGATATATAGGTTGACATTGGATTGGTTTTGAAAATAAAAGGCATTCTCTGGGATGTGGTCTATGTTTGTGTCCACTATATACAATTCATTGAGATTACCAAGGTGTTGGAAGGCATATTCGCCCAGCTTTCGGATAGAATAGCCCTGAATATTAAAGCGTTTCAATTGATTTAGACTAACATTGAATGCATTGTCGGGTATTTCAGTGATATTATTGTCTGTTAATTCAATGTCTTCAATGTTGACAAACTTTGACAACATCTCAAACAGTGAATTGTCATCAGATTGTGTCAGTCGTGGACTGTATCTGATCTCAAACACTTTGGTCACATTGTTAGCATTGAAGGCATTCCTATCGATTCGCTGCAAATTCATTGCCATATAAATTAAGATCACTTCAAAAGTGATGTCTTTGAACGTATTGTTCGTCAACTCATTTATAGCCGAATTATTCAAATATAATCTCCAGAAATGCTTTCGATTGTCTTGTAATTCGTTTGACATTCTGTCAAACATTTCTGGTAAGTCAATCGTGTCGTTCCCGCTGCAAATTATCTCGTTATTGACACATATACACGGACTGACCAAGGTGGCATTGGGACAGTACGTGTCCTCGCATAGGCTTAACGGCAACAACAGCGCGAATATGAGATATACTGTAATATAATAACAAATATATTGTTTAAACTCTTTATAAATATTCATTCAATGCTTACTTTCAATCATTTTCACTAATTATTTATTGGTTTATAAAAAAAACACTTTATTAGTTTATAAAATATAAACCTTGAACAGTTGGTATCCAATTCTAATCAGGATGTATGATATTTATAATGAAGTCAAACAATTATCACATAAATAGACATATGATTTGATTCACAGAATTCATACAATAAATACATTTCTTAACAATAAAAACAACTTTTATTTCAAACAATTTATATAAAATTTAAACATTCTTTAAAAACAAGATTATTTCGATTATAAGAATAATGACTGACCAAGATAGGTTAAATATTACCAGGAATAATACGCTTTTAATATCACTGACATTCAAACTCTTGATAAGACTTGAGGTTTGACTTTCGATGCTATCATTAACTGGTATTTTAGCCAACATTTGATTCTTCCAAAGAATATATAAACCGTTTTCAACCAATTGTTCAATACTTGTAATAATTATTTGAAAGAAAAATATTTAATAAAAATAAAATATTTATTGAATTTTCTTACATATGATTTATAGGCTTAAGAAGTGGTGATGCCTTCGGTAAAGCCATAGCCAAGTGATCCATAAACAATGTCTCGGATGAGACATGTATTTCAACTCTAGCATGGAGTCTGACCTCATATTTGCTCGGGAACTGGTCATCGATCCAAATAACATCCTTTTCCATTGGTCTGGTATTTATAGCTTCAATACCCTCCACCCGATCCACTGGAAATGGTATTCCACGAGTTCTCATAACCTGTCCAATAGTATAGTAAGCACTGGCACAACAGTCGGCGCCCACAAACATGTCGTAATACAAAGAGTTGCGAAGAGTTATGATATCGTAGTCACCACTAATGGCAGCAGTGTTTAAGTCATCCAATGTTTCTATCGGTTTCATAAACTCAGGCACAGTTAGGACTGAATAGAATACACCCGAATAGCTCTTCGATAGTATCAGTGATGACCAAAACCACAATAAATAGCAAACACTTATTGAGTAATGTTTTGAAACGATTCTAATGTTTGCTAAAAAGTTAAGGAAAGGTATGTAAAAGATGAGTATGTCTTATAAGGTATTATAAATACACTGTTGAAGAAGAGCTCCGATCAATGATATGGATATCCCGTCAACGCGTCTCTCATTTGAATGAAGTCTTGAATACAAGGTTTGTATCAAAAGTGTTGTCACAATGAATGACAAACTCGTGGATAACCACACATTGAAATTAAAAGGAGTAATTATGATCCATGTCCTCGACTTGAGATATGGTTTTCTGGACACAAAAGTCACCGGAACTAATTCAAAGGCACGGGTAAAATCCACTGCCTTTAGCCTATTGGCGCTGACACAGAGATCACATATCGCAATGTCCGCAGCCTTTAAAAATGGACTGAAAATACTAAACTCCGAATATAAACAACAATTACCTTGTTATACACCTGACCAATACTCCCAGTCCACACCCCCTTCTCAAATGTACCCCAACTTTGGTTCGCATAAATCACATCATATTTGAAATTAAACTTTTTTGCCATCAATTCAATCATTTTTGTTTGTATGGAATCTTTCAAAACATACTTTCCATTCATAAATTCCAGATCACAATAAGGCATACTCTGTGAGGAATGGCATAAACATTACAATCGTTCAAATTCAGTCACAAATCTATTCATACCCGAAGAGCGGACAGTCGTATAAGACTTGAATTCATGTTAAGATTTGTATCAAAACGAGTCGAATGACTATTAAGTGCAACAAATTGTATGCAAAATAAAAATATCAATAATTTTGAAGCAATTTTGAAACACATTTAATATAATAAAATATCACAAATATTTAGTTTCATTCAATTTATATATTTATTTAAGTTTATATTTAAGTGAATTTTCTTATAATGCAATGAATTGATTGGCATTACATTTATGTGAATATGATGTGAAATAATCGATATTTGTTTGTAATAAACATATAAATGAATTCTGTTGTCATTTGATATAACAATAGATATATCAAAACATTATTTCATTATTTAAATTTCTGATTACAATAAACACTTCATATATTCCGGAATAATTTAAGTATAAATTGAAATATGCAAACACCAAGGTTTGAAGAGGTCTGAAGAGAATCCAAGGTTATAATTACAATATCCGTTTGAGATATAAATAATAATGAAATTAAGACGACTTTAAGCTCAATGAAAACCCATTAGTTTTGAAGACTACAAACAATTAGATAAATGTTTGGGAAAATAACAGGAATGAATAGTCTTTAATATTTCCATAACTAGTATAACAATTGACCATGTTAAGCCAAGTAATAGCATGGTGTATACGCTTTGAAGATCTCTTACATTCAAACTCTTGATAAGACTTGAGGTTTGACTTCCGATGCTATCATTAACTGGTATTTTAGCCAACATTTGATTCTTCCAACGAATATATAAACCGTTTTCAACCAATTGTTCAATACTTGCAATAAATATTTGAAACAAAAATAATTAAAATATTTATTGAACTTTATTAAAATACTCACACATTGCTAAAAGGTATGAGAAGTGGTGACCCCTTCGGTAAAGCTATGGCCAACTGATCCACAAATAATGTCTCGGATGAGATAAGTATTTCGAATCTGGCGTAACCTTTGGAGGCATATATAGAAACTTGTGATGAGATTAATACCACATCCCTTCCCTTTGGCCTGACATTAATGGCTTCAAAGGCTTGTTCTTCTGTATCGGGAAATGTTTGATCCCTTTCCCTCATAGCCTGTCCAATAATATAGTAAACACTGTCACAACAGTCGGCGCCCAAAAACAGGTCGTAAAACAAAGAGTTGCGAATTGTTATGATATCGTAGTCACCACTAATGGCAGCAGTGTTTAAGTCATCCAATGTTTCTATCGGTTTTATAAACTCAGGCACAGTTAGGACTGAATAGAATACACCCGAATAGCTCTTCGATAGTATCAGTGATGACCAAAACCACAATAAATAGCAAACACTTATTGAGTAATGTTTTGAAACGATTCTAATGTTTGCTAAAAAGTTAAGGAAAGGTATGTTAAAGACAAGGTATGTCTTATAGAGTACAGTATTATGAATACACTGTTGAAGAAGAGCTCCGATCAATGATATGGATATCCCGTCAACGCGTCTCTCATTTGAATGCAGTCTTGAATACAAGGTTTGTATCAAAAGTGTTGTCACAATGAATGACAAACTCGTGGATAACCATACATTGAAAGTGAAAGGTCTGATTATAATCCATGTCCTCTGTTTGAGGTCTGGTTGTCTCATGGCAAATGTCACTGGTGATAATTCATAGGCACGGGTAAAGTCCACTGCAGTCAGCCTTTGAGGAGTTATAGTCAGATCGCATAACGCAATGTCAGCTGTCTATAAAGTGGACAGTAATCAAGAATCACATAATTTATACCAACATTACTTTTACCTTGTTATACACCTGACCAATACTCCCAGTCCACACCCCCTTCTCAAATGTACCCCAACTTTGGTTCGCAAAAATCACATCATATTTGAAATTAAACTTTTTTGCCATCAATTCAATCATTTTTGTTAGTATTGAGTCTTTCAAAACGTACTTTCCTTCTTCATGAATATATTCCAGGTCACAATAAGGCATACTCTGTGAGGAATGGTATAAAACATAATAATTATCCGAATGAAGCCATAATTCCTCAAACCTGAAGAGTTGATAGCGTTATAAGAGTTGAATTCATATCACAAGTGTTTGAAGTTATCATACGTTTGACGTTAGGTTCACTTGAATACAATATACCATTGTATTGATGACAGCCATAAATGACTGGCCTAATGAGTGCCACATTAACTCTGTTTAACACATTTTCATATCTTATTGCATAACATCGAAAGCCCTCGAGTTTGTCGTAAACTTTTATAGCCATGTCCTCTAATAAGTCATACTTTACATCAAATATCAAATTATTAGACATTGAAAACACATCCGTGAAATGTGAGTCAATAACATCCAGGTCTTCATCGCCAATAATGTCAATGAATATGTGATTATTCTGTTGTTCAATGATATTATGTATGTCTAACAACTCATTCAACTCATGGAAGGGGTATTCAAAATAATTGCAATGAATTTTGTTTAGATATAAAGCAATTTGTGATTCACTCTTCAATTGAGTAAATAATATAATATTTGTTTTCATTTTTGATAAACAAATGTCATTAAGTGTTGAATAAAAATCTTTATCAAAATGAGTCGAATAACTAATTAGTGAAACAAATTGTACACAAAGTAAAAATGTTAACAATTTTAATACACTTTTAAAATACATGTAAAATCTATAATAAATTTTTATTTAAACAATTTATTTCACAGGTCTTTGGATCAAAAAATCTTCTTTGAAAAGCATATTCACTATCGAATAGACATGTATTTTATGAATAAATTACTTTCTTTTGTATTAAAAAACATATGAATTGAATATACAGTATATTATCCAAACTTTATTGTCATTTCATATAATAAAATAAGATATATATTGCAAACAATTGTTATAATTTTGAGACAGAATAAGACAAAACATAAGCAAAAAATAAATTTATAAGAAAAATGTTTTTATTACTAAACTATAATTTTCTTCAATTCATTCATTTATTAACAAATCATTGAAAAAATAATAAAAAGAATATTTTTTCAAAAGATATTCATTTTATTCATAATTGAGTTTCAAATCTATTTAATAATAATAATAATTTTATTCAAAATATTGTCTAAAAAAATAGTTTTCAAAATTAATAATAAAAATAAATTTATATTTAAGTCTAAAAACAATTTTCAATCAAATTCTGGTAAACCAAACAATTCTGGTTTGAATTCTGTCAAAGAATTTATGGTTATAGTGGGTGTGGCCAACGATCTCGACACTACCGGTTCGGGCACCCACACCACCTGACATCCGGCATCAATACCGGACATCACACCTGCCGGCGCGTCTTCAAACACGAGCACATTCTTCATAGACTTTGGTTTGTCTACAAATCGTTGTACACATACCTGATATGGTTGTGGATCGGGTTTACCCCTCTTCACCTCCGGGTCATCCGAACAGATCAATATGTGATTGAATAGATTGAAAAACTCCTTCAAATGTTTGGTCTTCATATCAAACGACGTTTTTTTACTACTGGTGCAGATGGCAGTTGGAATGTTATGTCGGTGCAGATGTCTGACCAACTGTTGAGCCCCTGGCAAAAAGGGTACGCTATCAAACACCTTCGTGTACTCGACGTCCAATTCTTCAATATACTGTTCCGGAGTGATCGGTAGTTCCAGTTCTTTGCATATCAATTGCGCCGACTCTTTACAGGGGGTTCCGATTATTCGTACTATAATTAAAATAAATTGTTAACTATTATTATATTTCTAACCTTTTCATTATATACCCCTTAAGTCGAGCTTATATGGCTTTCCATATCGAGTGGTGACAGTGTTGATCGCTTTCTCATACCTGGGCTCTGTGTCTGTTCATCGATGAACACAAACATTACTTCTCATTCAAAACAATATAATTCTATGGCATAGAAGATATTCATAACCATATGTCATACCCAATAAGAGGCCGTCCATATCGAACACGACATGTGTGACGGGTGTGTACTGTTGTGACATTATCTTGGTACTTTAAATATCACTTTCAGAGAACAAACAGTTTTTGTATATTTGTTTAGTGAATAAGAGTTTGAAAAAACAGAGACAAAAGTATTGAACGAAAATATAAATATAATTAAATGAAAAGTTAATGAAATTTAATGAACAAACAAATAACAAATTAATCCAAACATCTCTTCCTTTAAATGTGTCGCTGACGTAAACCCTGTCATTACATCAGAAAACAGTTAAAGAGATAGAGAGCCCCTGACGGGAAGGCCCTGAGCCGATAGAGCCTCTGTAGTGATCACTATGTGGTTCGTTATCACTGAAAACCCTTATCTTTAAACGTGATTTGGTTTGGAAAATATCCAAATCTGGGCACTAAATATAACATACTTGTGCTCTGTGTTTACACATCTGCAGACGACAACTAAGCACCAGTAGTACAACTTTATATACAGTATTACATTGTAAGTGTGTTTTGGTTCTTCGATGGCATTATATTTCAAAAAAAGTTTCAAATTCTGTTAATATTCATAATTATGTAATATTTTCCTCATTTTTATTCTTTAGAAAAAATTTCTTTTATTTGAAAATAATTTCATTTAATATTTATATAATAAAAACATTTATTGAATGAATTGAAGACAAATATTTAATTTCATATTTAATGGCATTTTTACTCTATTATCAGCACTAATGTGTGACCTCACGCACAGCCTGTTTAAGTCAGTCCCACAATTAAGATGTGCTAGAGATATACAGCACATTATGTGCTAAGAATCCCATAGGAAATGGCATTGAATTCTATGGAATTTTTCCAATAAACTATTGCCTCAATAAGTGTTGTCTTCAGAAAGGAAATAATATATTAATAAAAAATAATTTCATTAAAATAAATGAACAGAATTTCGATTATTATATTTAAAGCATTACTTATTTCAATAATATTTGTATGAAATGTGAAACATTCAGTCAGTAATTGATTGGCTTTGGCTTTGATGTTAAATATCAAAACATTTTATAATCTATTTTCTCAATAATATTAATAAAAGAGTAATTCAGATGTTATTTGAAAATTATTTTTTAAGTAAAATAAATAAAAATAATTTTATAAACATTTCCAATAATATCAAAGTTCATAGAATTTCAAAATAATTATGATTTTTAATCTCTTAAATTGACTCAAAATTCAGTGGAAATGAATAAAATCTATTGATTTTGATGTTATTCAATGACAATGAAATCAATGATAAAACACATAAACATACAGAAAATCACTGCTTATCTGAACGACAAATCCATTGAATTTGAATATAAATACTTATTATTCACATAATAGGCTATCATTGCTCTACTGATTAGGGAATTTCCATTTAGGAAAAACCTCCAGGGTCTCTATAATTACTGTATATGATTTAAACTTTATATAATAGTTGTCAAAATACAACACAAAAATTCTAGTCTTAATTATTGCCTCAGATATGAAATAATTAATTACAATGAAATAAATGTTTTTATTGAATGCAAGAAAACATTGTTTGAAATAAATTAATATTTAATCTCAAATAATTGGCACAACATTTCAATACATATTCATTGAATTCTGTAATTAATTTCCTTTATATTCATTATACACAACAAAACACATTTCATGAATGAATTAAATATGAAAATAAATTTCAATATAATATTTGTTGCCAAAATATATGCCAAAAAGTCATAACTTTTTACATAACTATTATATTGAAATATTTTACGAAATAAATGTAAAAACATTTATCATTTCGTGTGTGAGACGTGAAAAATAACATTCATTTTCAAATGTGATAACAATTGATATAAAGTTCTTTGTATACCAAAAAAAAAATTTCGTTTCAACAATAAATTGAATACAAAATACTTTATTCTTTGGATTGAAAAACATATTTATTTGAGTTTAATATTAAATATGAGATAAAAATATAAATAACTTTTAGCCTAAAAAATGAATTGAATATAAAATTTATTGATTAAATTGTATTTTAATTCAATGTTTTAAATATAAGTCAAACTTATTATAAAAATTCAATTCAATTGCAAACATTTTTAGCATTAGATCCCTTTCCCATCATAAAAATGAGGGTCATTTAATGGCCTATCTATACATTCAATCAATTAAATTATTAATTAAAAACTAAACAAATGGTGTGAATCACACAATGATAGCAGACATTGAATCCCATTCCTATCATAATATATTAATGAGTCGAAGGGAAAGACAGTCAAAACCGTTTGGGCCACAGAATCGATAGGGAAATGGATTTCAAGACAATATATGCATTAATTATAGCCTCAATTGTATGCAATTGTGAGGCAAAAATCAAATACAATGTCGTCTCAGTGGAGAAGATCTATAACGACCTGGGCGAAGGACCGCACTGGGATGAAGAGGCACAGGCGCTGTGGCACGTGGACATCAACAACTTCGCCGTGTGTCGGCTCAACATAACCACTGGCGACAGTGATTGCCATAATATGACCGATTTGTTGACATTAGTGCATCCCTATCCCAACGGTGAGGATCTGTTGGTCACACAGAGGAACAAGATGTTGAAATTGAACTGGGTCACTAAGAATGCCACTGTCCTGGGAGAAGTGGCACCGGAGTTGAAAGGCAAAGAACGTTTCAATGACGGTAAGGCCGACGCTTCCGGTCGGCTATGGATGGGAACCATATTAGACAGCGAGGAAGGGGTTGTCAAAGGAAAGGGCAATCTATACACGTGGGAGAACAACACGTTCGTGAAACAGGCGGACGGGTTTTGGCTCACGAATGGCATGACATGGAGTCATAATAATAAGAAAATGTTTGTCAACGACTCTGAGGGCCGGAAGATATATGTGTTTGACTTTGATCTCGAAAGAGGAACCGTTTGTTAGTATTATTTCGAACAAAATATTTATTTTTAATAAAAAACATTTTATTATTTGTTTTGATAGCAAACAAAACCCTTTTGATCGACGGCGACAACAGCACCGACATCACTGTCAACGACCATCCGGACGGCCTCACCATTGACACTGAGGGCAACTTGTGGTCGGCATCATATGGTGGCGCCCGTGTATTCAAAGTCGATCCCGAATCGGGTGATGTCTTGGACACAGTGTCAGTTCCCTGTCCTTTGGTCACATCGCTATCATTCGGTGGACCGGAATTAGATGAGCTCTTCGTCACCACTGCCTATAAAAACTTCGGTCCCGACCAAAGACCCGCTCACCCGACCTGTGGTCAAGTGCATAGAATCACTGCCGAAAGCGACAGTTCCTTCAAGGGTAGTGCAATGTATAGACCAAAGGAGTGAATAAATTTATGTACTAAGTTATGTGTTAGGAAAGAGGTAGAGAGTATGAGAGCACAGGTAGTTCTGCAGTTCTTCTCCAATTGTCTACTTCTCAACAACTTTTTTGTGTTCAAAATGTTAACCAATTATTAAAATGTGAATAAAATTATTAAAAAATATCGTTTTTTCTCATTTTTTCTTTGAAATCACTGTTGAAAAAAAGTGAAAAAATATATTTAATATTATTTTTAAATTTTTGAAAAAAAACTTTTAATCAAAATATTAATTAAAAACGATATAAATCTATGACTTATTAGTGAATTATTTTTTGCTGTGAATTAATTAAATGATTTTCAAATGAAATAAATGTTTGTTATTTGTCATGAATTTTAATTACTGTTGAATTGAATTAAAAATTCACTCCAAAAAACCGGAGCCAATCATATGATATATAAGTTTTAAAAAATTAAAAACTTTTCAAACAAAAAATTTTTGTATAAAAGTTTAATTGAGTTTAACTTTAATTAGAGTTTTTATAATCAAATAAAACAAAAATTTTGTGTAAAAAAATTAAATGAAAAGTTCATCAAAAATATCCAAAAAACGGATAAAAATATTTTTAGTGTTGACAACAAATTAATAAAAAAGTTTAAATTGTGTTTTTGTGAGCATTTGAATGAATTGTTTGTTTTTGGTCTTATGTGAAAAGCAATTATGAATCACAGAATCATTTGTTTAGTATTACTAATAATTGCCATTCAATGCTGTCATAGAATATCTTGTGGTAAGTATTCATAACAAGTGATCATTCACTTTGTATTGGATTGAATGAAAACACAAATAATATTTCATTGTTTAGTTGAGAACACAACCAATGGAACAGACAATGAGTCGGATATCACATCAACTCCAATACCACTTAACATACCATCGAATGTGAGCCCAAACACAAACATAAAGCCTTTGAACCACAATATATTGGATCGAGAATTAGATTCAAACGCATTATACAACATATCGGTGCCGGAGATGACTGTCGAACCACTGGTCAACAGTACATCATTGGGGACGACACCGGCACCGGTAGTCACCAACATCGCCAACACCACAATACTTGAATTAAGTGCAATACCAAACAACACATCAGTGTCTGAGTTGAGCCCAAAACGCAAATACCATCCGAATAGAGTGCGTTCGGTGGAAATGGATGTGCACCAGACGAATATGCAAGACAATGATGTGGACAAATGTCGGACAGTTATGAATAACACACTTAGCAATGACTACGGGAGTCGAAAGACGGCCAGATTGTTGAAGGAAGGGCTGGACGAGGCGTTTTCGGCCGAAAAATATCGCTTCAGTATTATTATCACATCCAATGTCACGAATATTATCGCCAAACGTCTGTACGGCGTATGGATGTCGATGACGGCCAACAACAAACACTATCTACTCATGGCTTCATATAAAGCCGTTAAGGCCAAGAAGCTCACAGAAGGTCAGTTGGATCGCATCGAGGATTGGACATCAGTATACTTTATAACGTATGAGAATATGACTGAAAAGACCCAGTACTCAAAGGTGGCCAAAATGCTCAGAGAGAAACTGGACCTCAATTATGGCAAAGGCAACACATGGGCAGTGATAGCGTTCAAGTCGTCCACTGCGCTCAGGGCGAAGAGGCTATTCGAGGGCACACCACAGATACAGTTCAAACGACTGGACGGCTCCGTATGGTTTACATTTCGTGGCGGTGAAGACATTCCGTCCGACACTCGATATGAGAACTTGTCGTAAAAAACTTTTTTCTAATGTTATTTACTCTTTCAATGTTTGATATATTGTTTGTTTCGTTGGTTTGAAGTACTCTTAAGTGTATTATGTCATTGAAAAGTGAATAAAAAATAATATTATATGTAATACAAAAGAATTGATTTCTATTGACTTAATGTCAGCGATTTATAAGCATTTTATCGATTGTTCGCAAAAATATATTCTGAATAACAACAAAATTAGTTCATTGAACACAAACCTAACGTCTCTTTGGATAGCATTGTGTGTGAAAAACCTATTGATATAATGAAGGTTAATATCATTTTAATCACTTCGCCATTCATTTAGAGACTCAACACTATATGAGTTCCTGACTATTGATGAATGAGTTTTGCATAAAAAAATGTCATTTTTATATAACATTCATTACAATCATATGATTTGGTATTCAAAACAACTCACTATTGAATTACTATTGAAAGGCATTACCAAAAATGTTTTGTTTAATGATTTTTGTTGCGATTCTTATTAGTGGCGAAGAGTTATTTGATGTCATAATTTGAAAACTCCTTCAACTGTGAAAACATTATATAATTTGTTGCAAATAAATAAAACTATGCATAAAAAGTAGAAATTCTGTTGTTTTGATAGAGATATTGAGAGACATTTAAGTGAACTAATGATTTTACGACACATTCAACCCCTTAATATAAATGCAAATTTAGATATAAAAAAATTGTTTTATATGTCTGACTCGTAATGGAAAACATTCATTCATTTATTGCATTTCACTGTCTGTTTAACTCTGTTAGTCTGCAAACAGAATATTCTCTATCATTACTATGTTATGACCACTAATGGTATTCCAAGTTTAATAGCTTTGCGTTTTGTTTGTTTGTGTTGTTGTTGTCATTCAAATCAATAAAACCATAAACAAAACGATTAAATGAAACAAAAGTTCATTAAATATAAGCATATATTTTGCAACGAAACCATAAACTGGTTTTGAAAACAAACATTAAAATGAAATATTATTTTTGAAATCAATGTTAAATAAAAAATCATTTTTTATAATAATAAAAGCAATAAAGATTTCAATGTATTTCATATCACAGTTAATGTTATAAATAGAAAAATTATAAAATTTTTGTTTCAAATCAATATTTAATTAGTAAACAATATGTTAGTTATTTTGTGATAGTTTTACACTGGGTATACACAGGCGGCCCTGGATATATGCCCGGGTGAGCATACTTTCCATTATTATTGGCATTAATGTCAGCATTATTTTGCGGAATATTCATTGCGGGCACAAAATAAAGACTATAATTGGGTATCTTTACTGATGTGGTTGGACGGACGGGTAGCCAAAACACGGGTCTTCTGATGAAGAATGTGACCATAAGTGTGATAAATATGACTAATGTTATTATCAACAAAATATATCCAAATCTGTGACCAAACAAGAAGTACAGACATATCAATACAACTGTTGTTATGATTGCAATCAAACCTATGATTTCAAATACGATCAGAATTTTAATCATTAAATATTAATGTTTTTATCGATCAATACTTCACTTACATATAGTTGTGGCCAATCTTTTATCCCATGCAGTGGTATATCTGGGATACGACTGGCCTGTGATATACGTCTGATGGCCAGGGTTATGGCCGGGATATGGTTCTGGTGTTAACGAATATACTACATAACTCTCGCGGGTTGTGGTGGTTGTCATGTTTTACATACAATTAATGATTTAATTTAATTAAAAAAATTTTTTTATTAATATATTATTAATTAAAATATTTAAGTTTGCATTCAATAGACAAACAGAGCACAGGGAGGTTGGAATGAATGATTGAAACAACATGTGTAGTTGTTGTATCCATATTTGTTCATGGGTTGGGCCGTCATTTGAAGTCACGGGTATATATTGAGACCTGTTTTTAGAGTAGAGTTATTGTATGTATGAATTCTGTGAGAATTACACACAAACTCATAGACTATTTCATCACTTATGACGTAATCCTTTGCATTGCAGTTGAGGTGCACTTCAAATGCTGTTAGACATTACTAATGTCACATTAGTAATGGTGTCTGTGTTTTAGATGACTTTCCACTCTTTTATGAAAAAAAAGTTTTTCATTCAATCGATTCATTTGATAAGAATGAAGAGCACAGAATATATCCAACGAAGCCTTTTGTCTTCATATACTCGAGAAGACATTCGTAGAAGCGTTCGTAGATTCTGTATTGACTCGTGAAGTGGACAGACATTCAATGGAAATACAATACAATATTTTTGCAAACATTTTCACAAACTTTCATTAATATCATAAAAAACATTTGAAAATACATTTCAAACACTCATTCGTTATAAAGAACTTTTGTTTTGTTTTAAATAAAAGTAATTTTATTGAAAATTAATCCCAAAATCAGCAAAGAATTGTTACAATACATTCACACGACTTTCCGGTGTTATTAACATTTGTTATAATGGTTTGAAATATAGTATAACTCATTAGAGCATAAGAGACGACAATCTCATCAAATGTCAAGTAATTCATAATAAAACGGATGAAATTCAGAGATTTTATTTCAATTATATTAAAAACATATTTAATATCAGTCTTTGTTCTCAACGTTCATTTAATCCCTTCTTTGTGTTTAAATAATGAAATTCTTCTACAATTTCGTCTCAAACAATAATGTGTTTCTTCAGCAAAAAGCGATTACTTTTTGAATATTGAATTTTATATTTAACTAAAGAATATATTTTCTATTTTAATAAAAAAATATATTATATTTTTGATAAAAAATGGTTTCAAAAAACCAATTCAAATGCACAACAACAACAACACTCAATTATAGGGGTTTTATCATTTCCAAGAAAGTACTGTTTGTATACTTTGTATACAAATGACTTAAGAATATTCTTCATTCAGAGAATATTCTTTTTACTGTTCACTCGCCTGAAGATAAGAATTGTAGAGAAAAATAAATATTTTGATATATTGTAAATATTTTTATTCGTTTTTTCTGTTCATAAAATATAATATAATTTATTATTTATATTCAATTTTATAATAATTCAAATAAATTATTGTTTGAATAGTTGTTTGACTTTTTAAAAATGCTTTTTAGTTGTAGTTTTTATGTGCTCTTATTCTCTGTTGTGTTCAATAAGTGGTTTCTCTAGTATTCAATTCTCTATTTTTCATTCATAACTTCTAGAGAATATTCTATATATAAATCACAAAATAAAAGTCTTACTAAAAATTTATAGAATATTTTGAGCAAACATTCTTTAAGTGATTGTTATATTGAATCTCATGGATATCAGCAAAAATACCAGTGCCGGTACTGTACATCCCATAGACCTTATTGGCAGACAAACATTGAATGATTGATATCTCAAACGACATATAATTTGTTTAAAAACAAACAATAAAATCAATATAAAATCAAAACTAAGGATAAACTATAGGAGCTTTTGGTCACAAATTATAAACACATTTATTATTAGTAATAAACGGTTTCCCAAACATTTGATTACTATTTAATAACAGTAATAAATAGAGTGGTTTATAATGAAAATGCTATCAGTTTTTGATAATAATGTATTGCATTTCACATCCCTTTTCACAGACTATTGGCTTTTGATTACGGCTTATATATTGGTTATATTTGAAAAATGATCGACACATTAGAACACTGCCTGTACTGCCTGTGCTGCTCATGAAAGCTTTTGCCTCCTTTTCCCTATAAAAATAATACTAGTGTTGAGTCAGTGATGCGCGCATATGACCGAAAGAGAGACTACTGTTCCTAAGACTAGTGCTTACGAGGAATGTTATGTTCTTCGGCGGCACTGAAACTGTTCAAACATCACATATAATATGAAAAATCAATAGCATAGGCATTACACACAAGAGAAGGCCTGTTCCCACACACACACAAGTCGTCGCATTTCAATTCTAGGAACTGAACAGAATATTCTTATAGTCTTTTACCACTGATTTGTTCAAATATTGCTCATAGAATATACGGGACATATATTCTGGTGTATATTTGATGAGACGTTAACTCAATTATAACTCCATTAAGAATTAAAGTTATTTTTTGATTCACAATAAATTTCTTTGTTTGAAAACTTCTCTTTGAAAACAATTCATCACTTTTTTTGCTGTTATTTTTCAATTTGTTGTTTTGAATATAACAATAAATCATTGACTAATCGTATGTTTAATCAATAATACAAATATTTTGTGATTTTTTGTGAATTCCAATCGAAATAAAAATCAGTGAAAAAATGCTAATAAATGGTAAGAAATGTCTTAAAATTTATCAAATAATTTGTTTTTAGACATATATTTACAACAAAAAAAAGTTTTCATTATATTATATGTCAGTTTTGTCTGACATTTGATTGTTTTGTAAGAATTTCTTTTGATATTTGTCTTTCGTTTTCCTTCCTTTCCCCTGATCTTTGATTCTGACAGCAATTGTGTCTAGAATTTTGATCACAGCATCAATTGGTTGGCTAATAGATAGCGGAAAACACTTAACCAGCGCTGGTATGTGTCCCTCGTCGCCTCATCTAATTCACCCCTGCAGGTGCTATAATAACAGGATTATCACTTGTGGAGAACAATACAAATATAATATAAAACAAATATTTCTCGAATTAAGCAATAATTTGGACAAAAGTGACAAAAGTTTCGATGATTTTGTTTTTGAAAACCCAGTGATTGAAGTGTTTTCAGACGACATGTTTTCGGACATCACTTTCGCAAACATAACTATCATTAATGCATACAATTTGACCAAAATTAGTGCCAATTGTTTCAATAGGACTGCAAAACATATTCTCTATTTCACTCAAAGGGGCGAAACATTGTTAGGCAAAGCATATGTGAATCAATTGTTTTACGCTTTGAGTTCATTAGTGAACGTCAGGGATATATATCTTGAATTAAATTCATTGAAAACATATCCGAGTAATGCGTTTATGAATTATGATCAAAGCCCCGGCACCGGCCATAGGCCGCATAGCCGTCTGGAAAGGCTGATATTATATGCAAATGCATTGAAAAATATACAGAACTTCGCTTTCTATGAATTACATAGTCTTAAGTACATTAAGATCAGAGCCGAACATATTGTCCGCATATTTGCCAATGGCTTCGACTTTGAAACCCATGCAAACCATATGATCACAATTGACTTACAACACAACCAACTCAATGACCAGAGCATACAATCCGGGACATTCTTAGGCACAAAACGGCCACTGAATCTACAGTTAATGTTCAACACATTCACATATTTGGATCGCAATGTCTTTCAGTCCATACTCGACATCGACTCACGAAATGTGATCGATGTGATGGACAACCCATTGCACTGTGACTGCAGAATGGCATGGCTTATAAGGGACAGGGATTCCTATGAGCGCCAAGTGATGAACGCCTTGTGTGATAACGTAGCAAACATTTGGTCATTAAATGAGACATACTTTCAAAAGTGTTTTATCAGCCATTCCTTTGACTATTCACCAAATTTGGTTATCAGATCACTGGCTGTCAAGCACTGGCCAAACATGACATTCAAAATCATTATATATTTTATTATAGCTTTTGTTATATAAACAAAATTATGACAAATAATGAGATTGTTTTCAATGATTTTTGTTAGAAAATAGACTTTTTGTTGTTTTTGACTACAAATGAAAATCAAAAATTTTTAACAAAGACTTCTTTGAAGATAATGTCTTTCACTAACGATTGTCTGCCCACACATTATGTGTAGGATTTTATGGACACTCATCTAAATACAGGTCTTTTCGTTCACATTATAATAGATTTCTTCGAAAAAGTTCGTATAAAACAAACATTACTTTAAAAAAAAAATCTTAAAAACAACGCAAAAATTTTAATCCATTTTCACTCAAAAAATCAATAAATAAATACTTTGTTTCAAAAATCAATTTATTATTTGTTATAATTTTGTGAATTAATGCTAAAAGTTATGAAATAAGTGTTATGAATGCGATTAATTGGCATTTAATCAAATAAATTAATAAAATAAAATTCAATTTTGAAAATATTTTATCACAAATAACATTATATTTGAAAAATTCATTAAATTTAAAGAATATTCTATAATGTGATAAAAGGGGGAAACGATTGTTGGGAACGATATTTGTTGACAACGAATGTCTATTGCATTGCATTTGACTGTTGTTTACAACAAATACAACACATATTGCATACAAAGGTTTGCCAATTGTTTTATAAATAATATATTATTTAATGCTATTATTATTTAATATATATTTTATTAATAAATATTTAAAAATATAATTAAAAATTAAGTTTAATTCAAAAGCAAAATCAATGGTTATTTTTAGTTCAAACTAAAAATAATTTTTAACATTAAATTTCATTGAATTTTATTCGACTTTTTATTCACAATATATTTTCTAACGAATAATAAAAAGTTTTTGTGATATTTATTATAATTTTCTGTGTTTTTAGAAACTAATTATTAATTAAAATTATATAAATTCAATATAATATTGAACTCAATTTTTATGTGATTTTCATTTCATTGAAATTATATTCAAAATATGTTCACAAAAAAAAAACATTATTTTAAGCCTTGATTATCATATCTAAAGGCATTGAGACATTGATTTCCATACATAGACTTTCATTATATTTAAGGTGTTATTGAATATTAAAAACAAAAAAATATTATTCAAAAACTTAAATATCAATTCATTGTCATTGAATTCAGACAAAAATCTTTGATTTGATTTGCTTTCAATCGTTTGAACTAAGCATTAGTTTATCAAAAAATATCTCATTTTAAAAGAGATTAAATATTTGTATTATTTATACCACAAATGAAATACTAATCGTTTAACAAAAACTTTTACATTCCGTGTGTTATCTCTGATAACAAGTGTTTCGTTCAGATATGATATCATTAAACAGACATTTGTGTCAAAAGTAGTCATCAAATGAATCACAAAAAATATTTTTTACAATCCATTTGTGTTTTATTTAAACAGTGTTTTCAGTAATAATATTATTATTAAATTGTTTTACAAACCATTCAATCGATTTGTTATTGGATTTAGAGATTGAAAAAAGTTTTTAATTTGTGATAATTATGAAAGAATTGCAAGAATTGAATAAATTGATTGATATTCTGTTGAGTTATGCAAAGGAATATCACTTCAAACAATTCGACCCGTTTTATATGAGGGAGAAAATGACATTCAATATCAATGACTATGGTATGAAAGTGACCTTTCTCCTTGTTCTTCACACCCTTTTCTCACACATTTATCCCCCTTAACAGTGACTGTAATACTAAATCAATGTATAATATTTGGCGCAACGAATGTCAAAAGGGTGTCAAATAATACCGAAATGAAGATCATTGGCGACAAACGATTCACCATTGGATGTGATCTCGAGTTCTCAGACTTCAGGGTTAATGTCAACTTTGACGCCAAGTTAGGAATACCTAAGTATAGATACCATCCGCAGCTCAAGACCTGCTGTGTGTCCATAAGGAGCTGTATATTCTATGTGGAGTTTGTCGTTGATCTCAAACAACAGAACATTGATATGAATATAGTGAGTCTTGTGTCCAAAGACAGGATCCGTTGTGTGAGCACCGGCTTTATGTGGCCCTTCAACAAGACCGTCGAGACCCTGATCCGCAAGAATGTCGAACTGTTCATCGATGACAATCGCCCAGAGTTGGAGAAAAGGGCGAAAGTGATGGCCAATCAACTGTTCGACCACTCGTTTGGCGAACTATTTGATGACAACTCTGTTATTGTGAACAAAGAGTTTAAGACAATTATCAATGCATTGAAGCTTTAGGTGATGTCGAAGAGTATTATCACTTCATTCACATCCCATTCATTGTCTTCGAAGACATTCCGCGACAGAAGTTGTACTCAAAATATTTAAAGTTTTAATCATTTCATTTATTCACACCCTTTTCAGGGGAACAGATGTGCCATAAAAAGTGTAATCATTTATCAGATGACAAAGTATTTAATATAGAGTCCGACACTTATGGCAAAATGTGTTGAATTTAAGGGGTATGTGTTGTGAAAGAGAGGGTCGGCTGTATTTGTCATTAATAATACAAAAAAAATGTTTTTCTAAAAATGAAATTAACTTTGAATTCAATTATCCAATAATTGTTATGCAATTGAACCACAAATTTGTCGCACATTTTATTAAAAAAGCAAATTTTTATTATTATTAATTGAAATACTTTTTGTGATAATAATTATCTTTGAAAAATTTGGCACAAATTTCACGACCAAAACAATTGTATTGAATAAAAGCGAAAAATATGATTAAAAAACATTTTATGCAATTGTTTTCACAATAAAAATGAGTTCTTTATTATTGGTATTAAATATTATGACAAAAAAAAGTTTATAAATAATTGATTGCATTCCTATTAAAACACATATTATATTAATTGCAATTATGTGATAAAATTCAGGGGCTTTTACGTTAAAATAGCTGCACGTCTAATAAGTGTTCATTTGTTGGGAGAATTCGTTCAATGATTACATAAAACAAAATCAATCACTAATTAATTAATTGTTTTTATGTCAAAAATTTGAATACAATTTGAGTGAAGAAAACAATTCAAAAGTCATTCAAAAGTGTCTATGAATTACAAAATTATATCATTTGACACAAAAGTTATAAATCTTTTTGGTTTGCATTTCAATAGAAAATAATTGCCTAAAAACAGGGGGTATTTGTTGTTTGAAATATTTGATTTGAAGAAAGGTTTGATTTTTTGATTTTCAAATAATATTTAAAGATTTAAAACACAAACAAAAAATATTTTAAATCATTTGTTGTCTTATTTTGTGTTTTGTTTTTGATTATGAAATTTATATTAAATAAAAACACCCTTTGATTGTCTCATTGCCGCCGGGAATCACTAATCACTTTCCAGCCCCTGAAAGGGATATATCCATAAACTTTCGCTTAGCGAAACACAGCCACCACTTGGAGGGCTTTCCCGACTCTGTGTCCCAAACCTTTTGGGCGACTCGTAGTCCACACTCTTGTCGTAGTTGTAGTAAATACTGACGCATCAGATCCTGCTCTTCAGGACTGTTGGGCTTCGAGTACACCGAATTCAACGGAAAGCCCGGATCTCCTGCAATGAAACGAAGACATGGATGAGTTTGGAAGACAAGACACCTTCAATGGAGTGGTCGACTGACCCGGTATATCGAAGCGACTGATGGCCAGGGCGTACATCTCGGCCACGGCGTGGTCTTTGGTCTGTAGGCGCTGTAAACGCTTAAGACATTCCGTGATATAAAGCGTCAAATATATCAAAACGCGATCACTGTTTGACTGGATCTCATATGTCTTGAAGAAGACGTTTGGCTTAAAGTATAGCAACGCCTCGTCCACGATATCCAACTCATGGCCATTGGCACCGACACCACCGGTGCCGTTGTGGCCATTGGTCAGCGATGTGTCACCACTTCCGCCACTTGTCGTCACAACTGGTCCGCGAAATTTCGTCCGAAACGAAAGTAAAGCCATATTTCCTATTGTTTTATTGGAGACCTGTTTTGAATGATAGGACGGCATACCTGTGCCGACACCCACTGGACACCGCCTATCCCTTGACAACTATTTGGTGGTAATTCAATGGTTAGAAATCACTTGTGAAGACATTGTCTTTAAATTCATTGTCATTTTCGTCCATATTTTTTACTAGACTTTTATTTTTGGCTGTTTTTCGTTGCCATAGAAACCAACTGACAGTCAGTTGTGAAGTATTGGACTTTTATATGAATGACATTAACGTTGAAATACTCTATAGTTTGTGATCATAAAAAGGACTCAAATCTCACTAATAATTAGTGTTTGTATGGCTTTGATTAAAGCCATTCAAATATAACGTCTTTTAAAGTAATAAAGTTTTTTAAAACTTTTAAATAATTATTCTTTAAATAATTATTTGCTTAAAATGTTATAAAATTACAAACATTTAATAATAATTTAATACATTCCTAAATAATAATAATTATTATTTCAAATAATGTCAGACAATAGCACTGAATGGCTATTATTGAAGCGATGATAAGATAACAAAATTGAGTGAAATATTCTGTAATGCAATGAATATCAATGTTTACGATTCATACGATACGACTAATACCATAACGACTGAATGAATGACAATTTGAGTGATTATTCATTAAATTGTTTTCTATAAATATTGTGAAAAACATTTCACAAATATTAACTCAATTATCATGTCTTCACTCGAATCACAATCTCTTGTGTTTGCCATCAAATTATACAAAAAATTGACGAATAATCAGAACCTGATTTTCTCCCCCCTTTCACTGTCAACCGCACTCTCAATGGTTTTGATGGGAACTCGAAATTCTTGTGCCGAAGAATTATCGACCGTTTTGTTTGACAGAACTTTTAAAGACAGTGAATGCGAATCAATGGCTAAAGAATTGAAAGAATTGAATGACAAATGCATTACAAATAATAGCAATGCTTTGAGTTGTGCTAACTTTGTGTACAATCACTCAATGTTTGCAGTTTTGCCTCATTTTCAACAATTGCTTCAAAACTATTTCAACGCAAAGTCAAGAGAATTGGATTTCATTCATAAGAGGAGACAATCTATTGATGTGATCAACGATGACATCAAGAATGCAACGAATGGTAAAATCGATGGCATATTGAAAGACATCAGTGAAGACTCGGCTATTATTCTGGTGAATGCCCTGTACTTTAAAGGACTCTGGAGTTCAAAGTTCAATAAAGACAATACAATTGTCGACAAATTCACGACAAGTGCTGGAAAACAAACAGTCGTTCAAATGATGGTTAAAAATAATACCATTCCCTTCGGTCACAGTAAGCTCTTGAGGGCCAGTGCTATTGAACTGAGCTATGAAAACAGTAACGCAGTTATGATAGTCTTATTGCCAGACGAAGACATATCAATCAAACAGATGGCAAATGACATGAGCGTTGAAACCCTGAACCAATTAGTCTGTAGTTTACGTGCGGTTAAAGTCGACGTCTATTTACCGAAATTCAGATTAGAGTCAAGTCTTGAATTGATTCCAACGTTGAGACAAATGGGAATCAAATGTATTTTCAATAGAAACAGATCCGACTTCTCTGGTCTGAGCGCTTCTAAAGGTCTTTATGTTTCCAATGTCATCCAAAAGGCTGTGATTGAGGTGACAGAAGAGGGCACCGAAGCCGCCGTCGCCACTGGAGTCATGTTTAAAAGACGGCGCCTTTCAAAGAACCGGACATTTAAAGCCAACCGTCCATTTGTCTACTTTGTAATGACAAAGAATGTCCAAAAACAGATCAATTCTATCATATTTATGGGTGAATGCAATGATCTTAACATTTGAATCGCTTTTCTAATCATTTTTAAAACTAAATAATTATTATATTTATATAAATTCAAAGAATATATAATTTTTATACAAATTAAAATACATTTAAATTCTTGAAGATATAAGTGAACTTGGTTCTATAAGTCTCACTCATCTATCATGAATTCATAAATGTTTGAAATTATAAAAACAAAACTAACATCAAAATCAATATCGCATTCATTTGTCTGGACATGAAATTGGTTTTTATTGTTATGAAGAGCTATAATCAAATCTATGGTTAGTTATCTATTGATGAATGAATTTCATTCAAAAGTTGGGCTTTGAATGACTTTACATGACTTTAAAACTTATATTCAATTACGAAATATTTTATAAAAAAAATTTTAATTTCAATTTTAGTATTGAATTTCATTACAAAATATTGTATTAATTAATGTCGAATATTATGGCTAAAAATGTCTTCAATATTTGCAGTCATTTTAGTAATAGTAATAATCACTGTTCATATGGAAGGGATCAGTTGTGTTGGACGTCCAGTGCGCGAAAAACCATCGGTGCGAGCATTCGACTGTCTGGCCAAATGTCGGAGTGAGATGTCATGGATGAAAAACATTCAATTTTTAAACATATATTTCAAATACATGTAGAAAATGAATTGAAAAAGACTGGGGACATACCTGCGCTCAAGGCCAGGAGGGCACTTGCCGATGGGTGTAGACTCCAGTGTCGAAAGTATATGCCATCAAATCGATAACGAAATCCAATAAATCATTTCAATTAACAACAAATACAACAAAATTCAATCAAACAGTTATATAATTAAAGCAAAAATAACTTTATTTATAATTAAAAAACATTTCCAAAACAAAAAGATTTAAAACTTAAGAAAACTTAAGAAATTATAATTAAATTTATTACAAAAATAGTTATAAAAATAGCAATAATTTTTAAAATATTAATAAATAAATATTTTTCACACAATATTTTCTCACATTTTTTAACAAAATCAATAAATAAGAGATATTTTGAACATTAATTAAAATTGTTTTATTTTCTAATAAATACACTCAAAAATGTATTAATTTATTTGTGAATATTATTGCAAAAAATAATATAATTTTCAAATTAATGATCAGAAAATCAAATCAATTGATAAGAAATCGAGAAATTTAAAGATAAGATAACATATACTTTTTGACCAAACTTTTTGAGAAAGAAAAACATTTTATAATAATTTATATTATATTTCAATTCAATTATAATTGATTTGTAAAGAAAACTCAAACAAAATTTTCTCCGTTAATAATTTTTTAGATTTTTTTAAATCAAAAATTTTATTTAAGATTTAATATTATATGAAATTTTTAAAAATAATATACATTTGAAAAATTATTTCTAGTTTTTAACTATTGATCCGAAAAATAGTCTGATATTCACTATTCAATCGAATGGACGGTTAGTTCACATCATAAATAATATTATTTATTAAAGAAAAATTGTTTAATCTTTTATACATTTATCAAAATTCATTGAAAACTTTTAAAATAATATATCAAATAAAATAAGATATTTGAAAATAAGTTTATATTATTCATGGACTTCATTATCGGACAGTTAGCTATCAATTTGAGTATAACTTATATATAGTGCACATAAGAACAAAATAAAGGGTTTAAAACATATAAAATATATTCTTCAATAAAACGAAAAGTTTTTTAAATATAAATTTCTTAATTTTATGTAAAAAATAAAATAAATTAAAATAATAAATCATTTTTGAACATAAAATCATTATTAAAATCATTCAAATCTAAAAACATAATTGAATTAACAAAACATAAGAATAAAATTTAAACATTACTAAAGAAATGGTAAAAATTGTGTTTTTTTGGATGTTTTCTATTAATAAATTAAATATTTTATATATTTTGAGAATAGATATTAAAAAATATTAATTCATATCTCATATCAACTCATTTAATCTCATCAAAAGATTTTCTCTTATTTATGAAAACCATTTATAATTATAAACAAAAAAAAGGAAAAACAAACAAAATATGCAAAAAACAATGTATTCTTTGCAAAACATATGAGAGTATAGAAAATAATTAATTTTCAATTTGAATATTAATAATGTGTTTATAATAATAAATATTATAAAAGCTATTAATGTTTTGTCGAAAAGATAGTGAATTTGTGTATTAATTAAGTTATTATTATATATTTTCACTTTTGATAACTTATGATAACCTCTAATAATGAATATTAAACTTAAATTTAATTTTGATATAACTTTAATAATAGAGAAATGAACTCTAAATTCATTTGATGTAAATATGTATTACATTTTCATATGGTATATGGCGTGAGAAATGGCTATCCATTTGAGAATGTAGTGAATGATAAAAGAGTTAATTATAGGTCCAGTACTAGAGATGAAGTGAGGGTCTAATGTCTAAGACTAAGACATTTTCTTACATCTCATCAATGAATATATTTCAAAAATATGTCAAACATTTAAAGAGATATTATTATATATAAAGCAATAATTGTTTGATATATAAAGCGATCGATTGTTTAATCACTTATAAAAAAAGATTTTGCTTTGCTTTGGTAAGAGAAGTTATAACAGCACCGGTAGGTTGTGTCAAATCACAAGTCAATCTACCTCTTCCTCTCAGAAATATGTAAAGACGTAACTATTTTTTATTCAATTTTATCGATTATGAGACAAATAATTGCAAAACTCTTAATAAATTATTTTAAATATTTGTTATTTTTTTAAACGCAAAAAATCATTAAATATTATTAATAGTATTTCATATATTTTTATTATTATTAAATATTTTGTTTTACATCTCTTTCACAATTCACACGAATATATATAATAAAACTTATTCGTGAATTCAATACAAAACAAAATATATAATTTAAATACATTTTAAGGCATTATTTCTTAAATTTTTTCTGAAAAATATAATATAATTTAAACTTTAATATAATTTTCTCTTAATTTTGTTCACAATTTAATGGTTTTATTATCACAACAAAAAAAGGAAACTTTGTTTCAAATAAAAAACATTATATAAAATAATAATACTTTATTTGAATCTTAAGTATTTTGTCATAAATCCTGTTTTTCATAAAGGAAAGGGATGGCAATGTGTGTGTTTGTATCGCAATCTTGTAATGGCTTTTCTCAAAACCATTAAATCAATTCACATCAAAAGAAACAAAAATTACCTAAAAATTTAAATTATTTATTGGCTTAAAAACCAATAAATAAATCGATTGATAAATATAAAGACAATTAATTTTAACTAAATCTCTCTCTCTCTCTCTCTCTCTCTCTCTCTCTCTCTCTCTCTCTCTCTCTCTCTCTCTCTCTCATCGAAAAAATAACTATAAAAATATATTACAAAAAAGGGTTCAAAACTGTTTGAATGACATTCCCATTACACAAATGACTACTTCCTTGACAAACATTTTTCTTCTCTTTAGATATCATTAAAATTTTAGTGAATATATTATAAAAATGAGTGTTAAAAATGAAGTGCATTTTCTCTATGAATAGCAAGACTGAAAAAATTAAAATGTCTATTATAAGGGGCTCAATAAGTATGTGCACTAAGAGAACCGGTAGCTGAACCGGTGCCCCGAAAAACAACTGTGGAATACATGCGGAAGCAATCGTTAATAAAATATAAGTTAAAAAAACTATAAATTAATATATATTTTGAAGTATAATATTTATTATATATATTATAGATATAGAGGAAAGGGGTATAAAAGGGTTGGAACTGTTAGATAGAGAAACGATTTATTGCTTATGGCTGTATAGACTATCACACCATCGCTTGGTATGTGATCAGCACAGGGTGTTTTCCGTTAAATATATTGATATATTCGTTCACTTTTTAATATCTAATCATTTAATTTTTGTAAATTTTTCAACAAAAAAATATTAATTAAACTTTTTATTGCATTTGAATTAAAATTTCGTTAAAATATACATTTTATAGCATTTGCATAATTGCTTCAATGAATGCAAAGCAAAGTTTTGTTGAAAAAAATATATAAATTTTGAATTCATTTACAACAAAAAACTCATCAAATATTAAACGAAAAATGAATAATGAAATGAATGTTGAATTTAAACAATAAGAATAAATAAAAGACAATTCATTGCATTGAAAATCAAAAGTTAAATAACATTTCATATGTTTTTGCAAAAATAATGACAACAATACTAATGATAAACGAAAAATATGATTAATTATATCTCACTTCTAGTCCTCTATAACTAAATTTAAATATTTTTAAATGTTAAGAGAGAGAGAGAGAGAGAGAGAGAGAGAGAGAGAGAGAGAGAGAGAGAGAGAGAGAGAGAGAGAGGAGTTCATATGTGTCTGTATTTTGTATTATATATTATAGTAATTATTGAAACAAATGTTAATTAATATCATTTGTGTTGATATACATATGTAGAGAAAAACATAAAAGTCTTGTTTATGATTAACTGTTACCACGAAATCCAATGACATTTTTTCCTTTCAATTCACTGAGATTATACCTTAGGACCCCTGTTGGGCACCTGGAGTGCAGACTTTCATTCATTTTTAGCTATTAATATAATTCTTAGATTCAATTTCATTATATATTGACGAAATCAAAGGGGATGTTATGTTCAGGAAAGGAAGTACACCTTAACATAAATGTGATCGAAAATTCTTGAATGAAAATACATAATTACAAAAACATTTAACTTTTAAAAAACGAGTTATTTTTAAATTATTCAATTGTTTGTAATATTAATCAAAATATAATTATAAAAAAAATCATTAATTATTTGTTTAAAAACAATCTCTCTCTCTCTCTCTCTCTCTCTCTCTCTCT
>JAQIXR010000096.1:0-53148 GCA_034700825.1 Quadroppia sp. Gr-Ori-00064 | reverse complement strand
TATTTTAAATGATATTTCAATTTTGATTTGAAATTATAACACAAGTAATAGTCTTATCATTGATGTCCCAAACCATCCATTCTATTCATGACTACAATATATCAAACTTTATATTTCATTTCAACTCATTTTTCTTTCAAATATATCTATGTTTTCATTTCAATGAATTATTTCAATATATTTCATAAATCTTTACTTTTGACAATTTTGTTGATTATGACTGAAATGGTTTATAATAAGAGGTGTATAACCAAAATGTGCTCCAATTAATTGATTGCTGTCTTGTTCTTCACATATATTTTACTAATAAATTGAGTGTCAAATGCAATACCAGTGCGAAAATGAGTGGAAATGGAGAGAAACAGTGATTAGCACAGACTGGGTGTCCAAAGAGGACTAACATCTCTAGAAATAAGATTTGTTTGCATTCAATAGACCGACAATCGGTCGAAACGTTCATTCATTGATTCAATGATCTTATCGCTGGTCACGAATGCACTGTCTGTAAAGCCAACAAACCATTGGATCCATTGCTTGATGCGAGCCATCAGTTGTGGTCAAATGATGTCAAAGATTTCAATGTTTTCTTGTAATAAATAACTATAATTTTAGTTCATATTTTGTGTCATTCAATGACAATAATAACAATAATGCCATAAAAGACAAATTTTTTGTTCAAAATTTATTTCAACACAAATTGAATACACATTTCATTAATTTTGATCCAAAAACTATTATCTAATAAATAGTTAATGATCTAAACTCTATTGGACACCAGTTTTGCAGACAATCAAACTTTGCTCAAAATCTTAAATAAATTCCATATTTTTCTCAAAAGCAAAAGAAATATAAATTTTTGTATTATTACTAAAAATCGATTTTATATAAAGTTATATTGAGTTGGGTTTTGATGGCAGAGAAGGAGAGAAGAAATCATTTCCAATAATTGTCTCATTTTTATGATTTGAAATTTAAAGTATAAATTACACTCATTAGGGTTGGGGGTAAACAACATTCCTTTCAATTAATCTATAATTACATCCATTGTTTTGGACGTAATTTTGTTTTATGTGTTAAATCATATTAAAGACCCGGACAGACATTATTGAGTTAATGGCAGACTTCAGAGTCAATTGCCATCAGAAGTAATGCCAAAAATCAGATATAGTTGAAGACTATTATCTCTATAACGGCTATTTTGACCCAATTATCACAATTGTCTGACAATATATTGTCCAATATTTGTGATAAAACGAATTGTTTATATCAAAGATAACTCAAAAACATTTTACAATCAAATGTTTATACAATTTTTATATTGGTTTTCAAACTATTCAATAAATCAAAGCAATTACTAATAGTAATATAAATTATAAATTTATAGCAATAATATTGTGTGAAATGTTTGAAATATTACCAATTCTTGTAATATCAATGTTTTTCAGATATAAAATTCTTGTCATTATTTTATATGAAATGAATAAATATTAAACAAAAATGTTATAAATATTTATCGAAAACACAGAAATCTAATAAAAATCGATAAACAAAATACATATTCATATTTTGCGAGTCTTTGAGTTTCATTTAAAAATAAAATCAGTTTATGATTTGATGACAAAAATAATATTTAAATTAAGTTTAATATAACTATAAAGCATTTTGAGTGGATTTGGTTTACTTTATAATAAGTCAATACTTTATATAATATATTATTTATAATACATTAACAAAAACAATGTTTAATTCTTTGTAAGAATTTGTAAATAACTTTTGTTTTAAATTAATAGTTAACAAACAAATGCTTTTCAAACAAAATCTATTCAATTATTAATTAATTGTTTGAAATAATTGTTTAATTTTGAATTATATTTACATATTGTCTATAAAATGCTTTTTGTTTGAAACGATATTCTATTCATAATTCAAATCCTATTAGAGATACAAAAAGTCTTTTCATTTATCGATCAATAAATATATTCTTCAATTTTTAGAGATTTTCAATTTTGTCAAAAAATATTTTGAAAAAAAATACTTTTTTATATAAACAAATTGTTTATTCAATTTCAAAAATGGCCACAAAATGTATTTTGACAGACATTAGATCCAAGTTTTCAATAGATTAGGTCTAAAGGCTATGTATAAAGTCTTTGTTGAGATTGAAAGTGACATTCACTAGAGGGTCAATTTTGGACATATAGACCGACAGGTGTTTAACAATATAATCAATTCTCTATAAAACCATTGATTTCTAAAATGAAATCATTGTTTCAGTCAATCATTTTTTTTCATTTCTTTTGCTTAAAATTATTGATATATTTTCGATACGAAATCAAAAATGAATTATTTTGTCTGAATTGCAAGTAATCATCAATTCTCTGAAAATACTTTCCACTGAAGATATCATTCATTTCTTGTGTCAAAATTTGTTCAATATTTCAAATTTAAAACTAAAATATTATTGATTGTCATTGTTTAGGGCATTGCGGACGACATGAGCGCCGGCTGATTAACGATCTGTTGAGACATTACGATCGACTGGAAAGACCTGTCGCTAATGAATCGGAGGCATTGAAAGTACGGTTGGGGTTGAGTTTACAGCAAATTATTGATGTCGTAAGTGTTCAACAATTGTCTACTCATTTATATTGTATTGGATGTCACCGATTGAGAGGACAGTTGTCTTTTGAAATTGCATATTGAAATGCATTGCCTTTTTATAGATGTAGTTATTTTTCATTTTTAGTTGGGTTTTGAAAAATAAAATTTTATATTCGATGACCAAATGTAAGACATTTATGCAATCCATCAAATAATCAACACTTTTATATATATTTATATATTTTTTCGGATCAAAAGTTTTATTTTGTTTCGCTTGAGTTGAATAAAATTGAGTCTTTTTAAGCGAAAAATAAAAACACATTTTTTTTAAGAAAAAACTTTTTTTCTTCTTTTATGAGATTATTAATTATTTTTATAACTCAAGTGTGAAATCATATTTTATATCACATTTTTGCCGTTTTGTAAATTAAATCATTAATTATATTGCTTTTAATCACGAGAAATAAAGTTATCATTAATTAGATCTAAAGAATGAGAAATCAATTTTGAAATAAACTCAGTCTTTGAAACTATTCATTAGATTCTGTTCTCAATTGAATCGAGAAATTGTTTCATTCAATTATTCATCAAATTATTCAATAATGATATCGAGCTCTGACTTAATGATAATAAGAGTTACGAAAATCAAAAGATTATACATTTGAAGTGTATTTTCAAAAGAGTTTATAATATATTATATTTACAAATCAATGAAATATTTGAGATTCAGATAAAACATTTTGTTATAGCAAATAACATATCAAATATTCAGAAGACTTTTCAAATTTAAACCAAGAATTTCTCCACAAATCAATTCTCTTATGATATGTAAAATTGTTTGAGTTATTCAATGATTGACGAGTTGTTGATTTGAATGTACTTCTGGAGACCTCACGTACACAGCATTTGAGTCATTTGTTTTTTGCAATATTTTTATGACTTTGAGGTTAATATCGAGTGATCTCTTGACAAACAACAGAATCAAATGATAAATGAAATCAGTGTTTGTGTTATAGAGTCAGACAATACGTGATCTGAAACAGTTTGACCACTCATGAAGACATTGATATAAAACAAAATTCTTATCAAATTCTCTATAAAAAAAATCTTTCAATATATGGGTATTCAATATAACACATATAGAACTGGTGAAGACATGGATGATTTAAGAGAGACAACGCCTACGGAAGAGCACAGTCGAACCCATAGTGGAAAACGTGAAAAAAAAGTTATTTAAGGGATTTCCTTTTGTTTGCATTTGAGACATAACTTCTAATTAGCTATAAATGAATTATTCAAATAAACAAAAAGATAATGAATTTTTTGTATGTGTTTTACGAAAGTTTGTAATGAAATACAAATATTGAAGGTTTTGTGTAAACATATAATGAAAATATATGTTAATATAGAGTAAGTAAATGCATATAAAGAGTTAAATTGATTATAATATAAATTAATTTTTTATTCAAATTAAATAAATATAAAAAACAATTATTTATAACAAAAAATGTTAAAATATTTGGCGTTAAAAATCATTTTTTTCTGTTTATAAAAATATATAAATAAAACTAATTTTTAATTACGAAATAAATATATTTTTTAGGACGAAAAAAATCAAATACTAATCACAAATATGTGGCTCAAACTTGTGAGTAGTTTTATATTTATTACATATTTATATAATTATAAAATAAATATAATATAACATAATATTATTTATTCCCTTTTCCGGTATAATAGGAAAATACCGTTAATTGAAATCTCATTCAAACTTCTATTTGAAATGCTTTTCAATGATTTATATATTGTTTACACATTTTGTACAATTATTTTTAAATATTTCTTTTCAACAAATTCTTTACAATTATTTATATTCACAAATATTTGATCAAAAAAGTAATAAAACATTCAATTAAAGTAATTATGAAAAGCAATTAATCAAAAAATTCATAAAAATTAAAACATTTTATTTTGAAACTTAAATAAAAGTTTTTATTTCAAAGAATTATATATAATTTTTTAGTATAAGACCAAGGTTAATACCAAGGTATAAGACCAAGGTTAATACAGAGTTATGTTATGCAGTAAGTTATCATTTATTGTTTTCCACAAAATTTTTAATTTAAATTCAAATAATTTATATGATTTTCATTTCATATAAACTTATATCATATCTAACTTTAAGTAAAAACACTCATTCAGTACAATAGACACCACTTGAGTGAAACCATTGTTTCCAATTCATGCAATCATTTCTTCGAAGAGAATTTGTTTTTTAATTAACTTAAATTGAATTCAAATTATAAAATAAAGAACAAATAAATGATAAAAATCTCAAACTTTGACATCCTTTTCATTGAGTGTTTGGAAGAGTTTGTCGGCGAAGACAAAGACATTATAAGACAATATATTTTATAAATTAATAAAATCAAACAAAACTAAAAAATGATTTTTATTTTTTATTTAACTCATGGATTGAATGACTAAATATATAAATATAATTTGATTTTTGAAAATTGAATTTTATTTAATCAATTGTTAAAACAAAAAATGATTTGTTTTCTCGAAAACAATTTTAAAGAAGACTTATATTTTATATTCAATTTATCGATTAATTCAATGATTTGTGAATTGAAATATTTTTTATATGGTTTGCCTTAAAAGCAAAATATTTCAAAGAATATAAAACTTCAATAAATATTGAATTGAAATGTAAAGCAAAATCCAATGAAAGTCAATGTAAAGTCAAAGGCATTGAAATCCAATATTTACTCAAATATTCTAAAATTGATTTAATTTTTATTTCTAAAACTCTTTAAATTGTTTTTTATATCATTTTTAAATACGTTTATTTGAAAACTCATGAATTATTTCATTTAATACCCGGAATAAATAAGATTACAATCATTAGATTAGAGACCAAGGTTGTTTTGAAGGGACAATATTTTTGTATTAATATCTATCATCGACTTATGTTTGAAACAAATATTAAGTGAAATTAGATTTGAGTTTTTGTTTCAACTTATATACCATTCGTCTCAGGAGTGGACGGATCACAACCTCAGGTGGAATACATCGGATTACGGAGGAGTGAAAGACTTGAGATTACCGACGAGTAGAGTATGGATTCCCGACATCTTAATGTATAACAGGTTTGTCTCTTCTCTCAATCATTTCACAATGCAATAAATCAATAGATTATAGCAAAAAACATTTAAAATGAAATACATTTGTATTTGAGTTATGGTTTTAATTCAAATTCTTTATACAATTCTTCTATTTTTTTGAGTGTTTTTAGAATTCATTTATCAAACAATGAGTTTATTTAAAAATTAAACGTTTCTAACTGTGCACACACAGAGAGAATGCCAGGGGCTATAAGTAAGCAAAGATCATCCATTTTGAACACAAAACCAATGAATTTCATGAATATTTCATTTCATAATAAATATTGAAAATATTGATAACATTTCAAAAATATCAATAAAACCATAAAAATTGAATTTTTCAAAACATATATTGTGTCGAGAATTCATTGAACAACTGATAGGAAGGGTAGGAATGATAGGAATATGCAGTTGAATCGAATCGACACAAATGCAGGCAATACTTAATTCATTTATTCTTCAGTTATTCTGTTCTCAACAAAATTGATTCAAAGGATTAATGGATTCAAATATGTTATTATTATAGGAATATAGAGAACCACTTTCTGTATATTCGAGGACAGAATTGCAAAGCACTCACTGTTTGGCTCAAAACTGATATTACATTCAAAACATATAATATATTCAAAGTTCTCTAAAAATAAAATCCATTTATTTAATGTTTTTCTCATTTTTATTTTAATGTTAAAAATATGAATCAATTTATGTACTAAACGTTCATTAATTTCATGCATAAAATATAATATAATTATTTAGAAACAAAAGTCATATAAATATTATTAACAATTGTTTAGCGCCGACGAGAAGTTCGACAGCACTTTCCGTACTAACGTTGTGGTCAACAACAACGGCACATGTCTTTATGTACCGCCCGGTGTCTTCAAGAGCACCTGTCAAATAGACATTACATGGTTTCCATTTGATGACCAGAAATGTGTGATGAAGTTCGGGAGCTGGACGTATGGGTGCTTTCAATACCATATCATTTGTTTATTTTCATATAAAACAAGTGAAATAGTCTATAGATTTGACTCAAATTAATCCTAATCTACGCTTTAGTTTATTTTTATTAATTTAAATGGCAAGCATAATATATTTAACCAAGATGAAAGATCTAAATTATATACTACATTCGTTTGAAAAGTGTAGTCATGAATGAAGTGATTTTTGAGATGATTTTCACTACATTTCATTCTTTTAACTTTTATTCATTGATCTGAAAGTGAAATAAAAATATATTTCAAGAATGTATTGTTTTTGTAGATATGACGGCTTTTCACTGGATCTCCATTTGTCGGGTGAAGAGGGCGGAGATCTGACGCCTTTCCTGCCTAATGGCGAGTGGGTGTTAGTGGGTATGCGTTCATGTCTTCACAAATCTATCATAAAATCTAAATAATTATAAAATATATAATAATAATGAATATATTGAATGCAACGATTAGGAGCACCGGCAAAGCGTACTCTCCAGTTCTATGACTGCTGTCCCGAACCTTATGTGGACATAACGTTCACTATTCATATCCAAAGACGAACTCTTTATTATGGCTTCAATTTGATCATTCCGTGTATTATATTGTCTTCGATGACATTACTTGGATTCTCATTACCTCCCGATTCGGGAGAAAAACTTCAATTAGGAGTCACTATATTGTTATCGATGACTGTAATTGAATACAAAATAATAGACAAATCTTTGAAAATAATTTTAACTTTTTTTGTGATTTTAGGTATTTTTGGTACAATTGGGTAAAATTCTTCCAGGTTTGCAATCAATACATTTATCTGTTATTAAACTATCTCTTGAATGAAAAAAAAAATATTTTTATTGTATATTATTTTGTTCTAAAAATATTCACAGAATTTATACAAAGAATTTCATTAATATTAATCACAATCTCTTAAACATAATTTCGATGTCAAACACAAAAGCATTTAGTATTTAATTAAATAATTATTACTAATATTTAAGTAAATTCTTGAGAAAACTCATTGACTTTAACAGTTTTATGGCTTCGAGTTTGACGTACAGTATATTCAAAAAAAATTTTCGTTAACTATTTATTAATATATAATTAAACACATTTTAATACAACATATTCTGTATTATTCTCATTGAAAGCAATTATTAATGTATTTGTTTTTGTCTAATCTATAGCCACATCCGAATCCATCTCAATAATAGGTATATTCTTACACAATATTCATTTCATTTTAAAATGATCCAGAATTTAGTTTTTCAAATATAAGGGTTAGTTTTGATGTCATTCATTGCCGAATGAATTATCGATTTTTATAATTAAATGTAAAAATTTTTCATTTAATTACTTGTTATATAAAATATTTAGATTTCAATATAAAGCTTCAGTTTTTAGGTTTTGAAGAATTTTTATTAATAATAATATTATTATTTTCTGAGACTTTGATTGAAATAACATAAAATTTGTGTATATTTAGCGGCATATTTCGCCTCCATTATGGTTATGGTGGCCTTCTCTGTGGTCATGACTGTCGTGGTCCTCAACTTCCATCACAGGACATACCAGACCCATGAGATGCACAGATTGGTATCAATTGCTATCAATATTATGTCAATTGCTATCAATGTTATTGATTCCAACTGATTGTGTGTCAGATGAGGGCCATAATGTTGGTGTGGTTACCCTGGATATTGAGGATGGAGAGGCATGGCATCAAACCGCCCCGTCGTTGCACCGGATCTGCCGCCAGAAATAAAATCAATTGTAATCAGAATCAAATAAAAACAATTGATGACCAAAGCTATGAAATGTGTGGCAAAAATATTCCAAAAACCGATCAATCGATGGGTTCGGAGGACAGGGAGCATAAAATCGATGGAATGGAAAGGAAGAGTCCAATAAATGCCTTTCAAAGCCATATAACTAGCAATCATTGCAATCAGTTAAAGGATCACAACTTTGAACAGAATTACAATCACTTTAATATTGATAACGATTTGCTTTCAGTCCAATATCTCAATGAGTCGCCCACTCAGGCCTACTGTTCCCTCAACACCACACACATGAGAAGACTGAAAGAGATTCTCTTTGAACTGAAATTCATAACTAATCGCATGCGAAGACAGGACGACATCCACGAACTCATAGCCGAATGGAAGTTCGCGGCCACTGTTTTGGACAGACTTTGTCTAATTATCTTCACTTTATTCACCGTAATGTCCACAGCCCTATGCCTCGTATCAGCCCCTCAGCTCATTGTCTAACCATTGATTCATTTTAAATATAAATAAATATAAAAAGTAATACTTTTTTGAACCAAATTCTTAGCTTAAACTTGATTTCTAAACGAAAATTTGTTTCTGAATATAAGAAACAAAACAATAGTTAATATTATTTTAAAATTAACAAAATATTTATAATTAAATCCGTTTTTGATGTTGTGATCCATTTGTCATTAATTGTTGTCTTTACTAAAAATTGTTTAAAATTTCTTATATTGTATATAAAAATGTCTAAATATTTCATAAATTTATTAAAATATTGAACAATAATTTGTGAAACAATTGTCTATAAATTTATGTAATCTTCATATCTGAACAAAATTTAAATCAAGTATTTGTTAAAAATTTGAATTTCAAATTCAGTCAACAATGATATAAAATATGAATAAATTATTCAAACATTTCTTTAAAACATTTTTTATGAAACAATTGTTTAATCTTTAGGCAAAATATTTTGTTTTTTGCAATTGAATGAATTTATTGCTCAATGAAAATACAGTAAATTTTAGTGAAATAATGATTTAATACTAAAACAAAATAACAATTATTTTTATTATTATTATTACTTTTTTCGGTTCAAAATCTAAAGTTTTTTCGTCAAAACATATCAAAACATTTCAAATTATGGCTAAGTTTTTGAGAAAAACATGTTTTAGAGATAATAATATTTTTTGGTGGAATTCAAAGCATTTAATTATAGATTTAAACATATTTTGCTAACCTTTTTAGTAAAAGCCACCTGTTTTTCGTTGTTTTTAATTGATTCTGATTACTATTAACACGATATTATACGAAGAGATGATTTCAAACATTATATTCATATAAAATGATTGAATGTCTTTGAAATAGATATTATTTAATGATAATTAGATTTGTGATAAAAGCACCCAATTATTATTCGGAGCCATATCTCGAATAATAACTTTGTATTCAAAATACTGTTTCGAAAATTGAATTAAATCTCAGTTTTGATTTGAAACACAATTTCATTTAATCCCAAATTGGTTTCAATTCAATAATAAATATTGAATTATATTTTGAGACAAAAATCTAAAAGTTTTTTTCACAAACAATGTTGAGGTATATTTGAAACTTCATTCATTTCAATGACCTTGGTCATCATGGATGGACCCAAAGCATGAATGATTGAAAAGAAAACCCAATTTGTTTTGTTATCGTAAAATGTTTACAATTTATGTGAATGTAATAACAAATACAGTATTTATTATAAGAAAACTTTACTTCATATCGAAAAACAACAGAAAACTTATGAATTGATTAATTCTAGTCAAAAAGAGATGAATATAAATGAATATAAATTGAATTTTTCATAGAATAACAAAATTCGGGTCACTTTTTGATCAATAATTAATGTGAAAAATATATGTATTTTTGGCAAAGAATATAATTTTATGAGTAGTGGAGTCGTAACTATGAATACAACCCAATTCTTGTGGAAAATATAAACAAAATTGTTTTAAATATATTTTTAGTCAAAAAGAGTTATGAATTTATTTCATGTAAGGAATGTTAGGAAAGGAAATGGAAACATATGTGCAATAAATTCATACCTAATGTAATGGTTATATATATTTGTTATTACTTAATAACAAATTGTGTTATTCTGAACACAGAGACAAAATTCATTCATCATTTGTAAAGTTATTTTTGAATTCTGTGAATGTCTTTCAGGTATAAAAGGAATTGATTTCTACTTTCAGTCAATACAATAGGATTTTGTGAATTGAATGTGAATTGAATTCACGACAAATTGTATTAAATACAACAATCGCTTAGCAATTGTTTGACTGAAAACTTTCAATAAAAGTGATTTAAATATTGAATTTCGGCATCAAAAACATTATGTGATTATATCTTATAAAAAAGTGTCGTTTTTTGCACAAAAGACATAAACGAATGTTTGAAAAACTAATGAAACAAAATATCGCAAAAATCTGCTTAAAATTAATTAATTAATTGACGTTTAATTTCACTGATAATGAAGTTTACAAATTTGTTATCAATTTTTGTTATACTTTATATGACTGTTCACTTGAATCACGTGAGGGCTCGGCCTTTGGATGCGGAACCAGACTTTCAAATATATAAAATATGTGACGCCAGAGAGTTCTTGAGGTTGTATGAAAGGACCTGTATCTTCTACGGCAAAAGGAACAAGAACTCTAACCTTGTTATGCATAACGGATCACTTCGGGTTCAAAGTAATTATAACTCATTCTCAAAACAAAGTCAAAACCCAATCATTTATCTTAATTTCGTTGAAAAGGGGATACATCACAACTAATTGACCCTGCACCAGAACTGGCTCGAAAGTGCTGTTATGAGGGCTGTAATGTCGATCTCATTGCACTTCATTGCAATAACATATAAAGATCTCTCAATTCTCGACAAACTCTTTACAGGCAAACAATAACTCTTTTAATATATTCTGTATTTAATGTAATAAAGAAAATGTTTTAATAAATATTGAATTGAAATTATTTATTAAAAATGTATCGATTTTTATACCAATAAATATAACGTATTTTATATTAAAAATATTTCATAAATGCTTTTAATTAATTGATAAGCTTTTGAACAATTTTTTTGTTTTAATGAATAAAATAATAATATTTTTTCAAACATTAGAGACGAGAGAGTTATTAACAATAGGTTTGATATGAATTCATTGACTTGAAGGGAAGATAGGGTTGTCATTGATTAGAAAATTCTCATTAAAAGCAAAATAATATTTTTTGAAAACTTTGTCTGAAATTAAGTTATAATTACATAATGAAGATTAGTATAGATTATAATGAATAATGTCTTTGTGCTCAATATAACGGGTAATTATAATGAGAGAAAATTTTGCGAAAATAATGCAAAAGTCTGTGAATAATAAGATGTCTTGAGTTGAAAAGTAGTCACTCTTTTGTATATTAAATACCAATTTGTGTTCAAAGAATAAAAAGTTTAATATTATTAAAAATTTCACACTTTATTCAAAAGTATAACTCAATGAAAAGGATATAATAATAATAATAATAAACATTCAATTATTTTAATAATAAAAATACATTTGATTTCAAAGAAAGAGAAAATTAATTTTTATTGATTGAAATAAAGTGTTTTTGCAGTCATTTAAATAAATGAATACAATTTTTGGTCTCATATTCATTAAGAAGTTTTGTTAAAGTATTGTATTTTTTAAGATTAAAATTCACAATCAATTGGTTTTTGTTAATAATTATTTGGGAATGAATTTACTGAATGTGTTGTTGTATATAATGTTGACATTGGAGTCAAACGTCGAAAGCGATGCAAATGTTATGATCACTGTTTGCGATATTCGTCAGTTGCAAACAGTGGTACATAAAGCCTGTGCTCTCTTCAAGCGAAACAAATATGCCTTTTATTCGTCAAAATTTGATCAAATGATTTTCAACAGAATTATAAGTAAGTTATTTTAGATCAGTTTTGGTCTCAATTTTACGTTAACTCAATTTGTTTTTCAGTAATTTTAAGGCAAAGAAAAGGATTTAATTTAAATAATTTTCTGTTATTTTTTCCTATAATAAAAGAGCTAATCATCTAATGGTTTGAATTTCAAGTCATTTATATTCTCATAAATCGATTCAAATTTGATTAACACTTAAATAATGTTCACTAAAACCATATTTCAGTCGTTATCTAATCTTATGCACAATTCAAAAATATTGTGAAATAGTTTTAAATAACTAATTGACTCATTGTTTGCATCCATAGGAATGTCACCAGAAGGTCACGACCTGGCCATACAGTGCTGTCAAGTGGGATGTCCTCCACATATATTTACATTACTTTGCGATCAAATCTAAATTTAATTCAGGAATCGTTTAACTATTGGAAAATTTCACTCAAATAATCATTTTATATATCATTTTGTATTTTATAATTCATTTTTAATTAAAACAATTTTTAAAACAAATTAAAAAAGTTTTAATTATTGAAAATATATTAATTTTATTATTAATTAAAACAAAAAAATTATTTTTTGAATAAAATATAACTGTTTTGTAAATGTATTTAAAATATTTATTTCACGAAATTCTTGACCGGAATATAAGTCAAGAATCGAGTGTTTGTTCGCTAATAGATAGCGCTGTGAATGTGTTTGCAATTAATGTGTTGAATGTTTTGTTGTATTGTTTACTAAATAAGGATATAATCATTGAATGCCTTTTAGAGACTCAAAGACATAGTCTTTAAGACATCACAACATTTGGCAGCTTTTGGACTCATTTTTCATCACAATTCAAATCAAAATTAAATTCAAATCACATTTAATTCACACCAAAAGTAAGTCATTTTTAATAAATTAATCATAAAATAAAAGTTGTTTTAAAAGTTTGAACAATATTTCATTAATTGATCCCAAAGTCTGTCATTGAATCCAAGTGTCAAACATCAAAACAAATGGTCTTTTGATTAGTTTTTGTCAATTATTTGCAAACTTTTGATTCAAAAGTGATTTTACTTTCAATTAAAAACTTTTTAATTGAATTGATTTTGTCTTCAATACAGTCAGTGATGTCTTCATCTCCAGTGCCATCCCGTCGACCCCCGCCCACGAGTCCGGTCACAACCCCGACATCTAATGGCAAGTCCGAGTCATTCCTCGACTATTTGGGAACTATTGGTCGAAGAAAGAAACTCAAAGAAGGTATTGATCTATCGATCCATTCATTGATCCATCCCTTTAGGGCTGAGCCCTAACGTCCAGTCCCTCTCATATGACATATATTATTGAAGTAATACTGAATTCAATAAAAATTTGATTTCAAATATTTGAATGAATTTACAAATGATGTCAAAAATGATTAATTGATTGATTGTTTGCATTTGAATGAAGTCGAGGAAGCGGTCAATATTGAAGAAGAGGGTCGACAGGCCATAGACAGCAATGCACAGCACCCGGTCATCGATGCACTTCCAGAAGAGTTTGTCTTAAGTATGTCTTCAGTGAATGAAAATGAGTTATAAATTGATTGTTGAATGAAATGATTAGACGAATACGAGGAGCGGTCAATGATTGAGCCGGGTATGATCAACAATCACGACTACCAGGAATTGCTTAAAATCCTTGTCAATTGGATCAACGATGAGCTCAGGTTCATATCAATGCCATTCAATGTCACACAAAATGATTGTGAATTTGATTCTCAATGAAGTGAACACAGAATTATTGTCAAAGACCTCGAAGAAGATCTCTTCGACGGACAGATTTTGGGCAAATTGATTGAAAAACTGAGTCAACAGAAGTTGGATGTCGTGGAAGTGACTCAGAATGAAGACGGACAGAGAGCTAAACTCAGGACGGTTTTAGATCAGGCGAACCGTTTGCTCGGACTTCATTCCAGGGGGAATGTTGTTAAGTGGACTGTCGAGGGTATGTCTGTTGCCACCAATCAATCGTTTGACACATTTATGTCTTTAAAGGCATTCACAACAAAAATATGGTCCAAATAATCCATTTGTTGGTTGCGCTCATTCGTCACTATAGGGCACCCATACGTCTGCCCAACAACGTTGTCGTCAATCTGGTTGTCGTCCAGAAACGTGAGGGTCATTTGCATACGTCGACAGTCACCGAACAATTGACCGGTTCTTACGATGAATTGGGTATGAGAGTAGAGCCCAGGGATGCGTTCGACACCCTCTTCGATCACGCACCCGACAAACTACAGATCGTTAAGAGATCTCTCATTAACTTTGTTAACAAACACTTGAATAAAGTTAATATCGAATGCTATTCGGGATCTTCTGGTGTCGACTTAGACCCCAATCAGTTCAGTGATGGCCTGTTATTGATATTCCTGATGGGAATGTTAGACAACTATTTCGTGCCTTTGGGTAATATCTTCACCACAGCTGTGGATCCGATTCTTGAGGCGACCACCAATAAGGAGACGGCTATACAACCAGACAATTACGTCGAGAGTTCGCCCATCAATAAACTCCATAACATCAATGTCGCCTTTCAGCTCATGGAGGACTCAGGCATTCAGGTCTGGCCAACACTCACATCCCATACGACTATTATTTATTTTATTCAATTTATTTTTGAACATTAGATCAAACAGAAGGTTAGGGCCGAAGACATCGTGAACGCGGACATGAAGTCGACTCTTAGAGTCCTTTATATGATATTCACTAAATATAAACACATTTAAGGATCTAATTGTTTGCCATTTAGTGCCAAACCTCTAAACAAAGTCTATTTTTGTGTTCAATTCTCTAAAATAACTTAAAATATAACAAATCTGTTATTATCCAAAAGGGTGTAAATAATTAAAGGCAGCCATCGAGTGATTGACTAATTATAACATTATATAACATTTTAATCATATTTAACACTATTTGACAACTATTTTGAATCAGATTTACATTAAATATAACTTTTATTTCAAATAATTTGCTTTTAATTAAATTTTATATAAAAATATATAATATTTTCATGAATAAAGTTTAATATATTCTTGAATGTGAATTGAGGTTAATTTGGGGTCAAATTTGGGTCACTTTAAGGTTAAACAACTCTTTGCCCCTAATATGTCGCCACCATTTGGTTGTCGAGACTTCAAAATCACATGTCTTTTAATTAGACTTTAATTGAGTTCACAAACGATTTGAAATCAATTTCAATGAATTCAAGTGAATGACAAAAAGTGTTTTACATTTGGGTTAATTGGGTTTGTCTTTCCTCTAAATGAGACCAGGGTTTAAACCAACGAAAAAGGATTTCTCAAAGAATTGCAATTCATATTCAATTGAATGTCTATTCATTTGTAAATTGTTTTCAAGTGAAGAATATTTTCAATTCTTGTAATCAAATCTAAGACTGCGTGAAGTCTCAGTGACTGTCAGATATACCACATATGACTACCTGTATTAATACCAGGCCTTTGGCTGTAAATATTGTTGTGATTGAGATATGGTTTGAATTGAAAAAATGATTGTTTTTTATCGATCAGAAAAAGTGAAATTTGTTGTGAAAGCGACACTTAATCGTAAACTTCCCACACTTTATATGACGTAAAGAAATTTCAATTCAAAAAATATATATAATTTTCGCAATAAAACACCCGATATGTGTGAATCGCACCCACACTAAGACCAGACCATTGTCTCAATTATTTTCAAGTATTTGTCCACTATTTAGACATTCACTAAATTTTGATTTTTGGTCCAATTGATGATAATGTGTAAAAACGTTGTTTAGACTAAGAATTTATTTGACGAAAATATCGATATTTCGGAAGATTTGAATTTTTTGTTGAAATCCTATCAACTCTTCATGTATTGCCTGCATATCCTATCCCTCAATCAATAGTAAAATAAATTAACGTTTTAATTGTAAATCTAATAAAAGGTTTTGCGAACTATTTAAACAAAAATCACTTCATTTTGCTTTTGTTTGTCATTCACTGAAAAACAATATAAAAAACTATTTATTCAAAGAAATTGAATTTCAGTTAGAGTTCAACGAATGATGAGATGAACACAAGATTATATGAAAGGCTAACGAACGCTAAGAATCTCTACTTTTATTCAATTATTCACTTAATTAATGAAAGACTGTTTTGGTTAACAATAGATATCCACATATTTAGGAATTGACGTCTTTTTTAGTTGATGACAGTGTAAGCAACCCTTTCCTCATACGGTGCTCATTAAACATATAGGTATCGAATATACATAAAACTCGGATTAAAGTCATTCGCATAAAAACGTGAAAATAATTGCAAAATATATTCACAGGTATTGAAAACGTGAGAAAAAGAGATAAAAGTTGACAAAAATAATAGGATTACTAACAGACGAAACCATCGATTGAGATATGTTTGGATGAAATTGAATATTCTTTGCATTCAATGGCAAACAATGTCTCTCTGAATAACAAAAATAGAGAATTCAAAATAAATGCAATATTTAATCATTTTTTGTAATAATTTTTGAATAATTCAATTATTTTTGAATCCGGGTTAAGTTATGGCACTCTATTTGAATAAATGCATTCATTGTAGCCATCATTACTTGAGTTATAAAATATTATGAAAGAAATGGTATTTTTGATATGACTAGAATTCTCAGAACTACAGGTTTCATCTTGTTCTCAAGGAATTAATGATTGTTCAAGGTGAAATCATATCATATCGTTCCTTTAATGTTGAGAACTTAAGGTAGAATTTTTGCAGAATTATTGACAAAAATTTATGAAAATTATATAATAAACTCTAATTTGTTATTTCAAATGCAATTCAATTTTTAGTAATTATTTATAAAATATTATTTTTCAATATTTTTAATTGTTTTTTGGATTTTAAAACATTATTATTAAATCATTTAATGTAAAAAATTATTGTAAAATTCAACAAAAATTAACAAGGTAATATTAGAGATTCATTTGACTCAAGGAAATCTCAAGCAATTTCTCAGTCTATTTGTTGAGAAATCAACGAATACTATATTATTTTGAATACCGGGAACGTTAGATATGCCTTTGTTTACCGAAAACTTGCGTACGTACTAATTGAATGAACCCCTAAATATTAAAGACTTCAATTGAGTTAAATTATATTCAAAGTCATGTTCAAAGATTTGGAAAAATATCAATGAATTGCTATTTTTAATGATAACACAAACGACAACAAAATGTTAGTCTTTTTTGTAAATCTTTTTATTTTATTTAATCTCATGAAAAACAAAACCAAATCTCCTTTTTGTGCCATTCGTTAGGATTTCAATTGTTTATCATTTGTTATAAATGAATGGTCTGTCACATAATGTTAACTCTATGGGTATAATAAGAAAGTTAGTCTTTCTTGTGGTTGAGATGTCATGATAATTGTGACGATTGAGCAAGGTGCAATTAGTTGTTATTATAGGTTCAATAATACACTTAAATATAATAAAAAAATTTTATTGAATGATATAATCGTTTCTAAAAAATTGATTTCATTTTAATTAAAAATATATTCTTATATAATATATAAAATATTCCTGTTTTTGAACGAAAAGCAAATCCTCTTAACTTTAATCCATATCTAATAAAGCGATGAAATCCCAAAGCATTGAATATTTCAAACTATTTCTGATCTCTATTTAATGATCAAATAAAACAAATTTTAAATTCTATAAAATATTTTACATAAAATCAATTGTTTTCTCAAATCTAAGTATTAATGAATATTTAATTATTAAAATAAAAATAAATTTTAAAAATCTTAATAAAGTTCAAAAGTTATTCAAGAATTTGATTGTTTTAGTCCTAATCGATATTAGGTTAAAGTAAAGCAAATATTATTCTTTAATCAACTCTTGTTGTCATTAGTTGTATATATAGAGCATTGAAATCCAAATAGGCCTAAAATCGGCCTAAAATACAACATAATTTTTAATCAGTTTTAAACCTTTGAGTAATGTTTAAAAACATTCACAAAAAACATAACATATAATTAAAGGAAGGAATACAACAGAAATAATGAAAACTTCATAAGGGGCACAAAAGTGTACTGGATTTTGTTGTCAAACAACCCCTGAGTAAGGTGTATACCAATCAATAAAGTCTCTATAGTTTGCTCCCATTCTCTCTCTTGGAATTCAATGATATAGAGTACAAATGAAGTGATTGAATGAAAGTTTAAAATAATTTTAATATGATTTGATGTTAACTCATATTTGTTCAATACTGACATCATTTTCAATCATTCAAATAAGTGTTGTTCGCATGAAATCAAATTTGAAAATATTATTTATTAACTAATATTGTGTTTAATATTAAGAATAATGTTTTTGTAATAAATAATTCACTCATAAAATGTGATTAAATATAGACAACAATTATTGAATACATGATTACATCTGACGATTAATCCATCAAAAGTCAAACAATCAAATGTTTAGTATTTGTTTGATAGCAATCACTAGTAATATAATATCAGGGGGTTTGAGGGTGACTTTTTAAGGGTTAAAACATTAGAGTTTTGAGAATTTATTCATTTATTATATTAATGGTATATTCAAATGAATGGCAAATATCAGAACTTCTCATTCACTGCTCATTTTATATGAATTGTTTGTTTTGAAATAAAATTACAAATATTCTGTAGTTTTAATTCTATCTGAAATTATTTGTTTATCAAAATATACAGAATATATAATGCTTTGAAAGTAAAAAATTATTTCAACTTAAATATTATTCAAAAATATTTCAAAAATATTATCGAAATTATTGCTAAATTTTGTCATTTTATAAGATATTTATTTCGAATAATATTATTATATTTTAACTTATATTTTCTTAAAGTTTAAATGACTTCAAAAGAAATATATTTTTATTTTTATCGCAAATTTGATTAAACTTTTATTTTTTGATACAAAATATAGAAAAATATATTTTTGGAAAAAATTAATGAAATTATGAAATATTATATTTTTTTATAAACTCAACAAATGTTTTTCATTTAAAATAAATCATTTGAAACTCTCTTTCAAATAAGTCTTCATTTTTCAAAATTAATAAATGGTTTCAACAACTCTTACCGTTATTTCAAGCGATCTATAATTTTATTTAATTAATAAATATTTTTCTAATGATTGAAAAAATGATTCTTCGCTTAGTTTTTATTGATTTACAGTTTTATGAATGAAAACATCGATTGCTATACTGTAAAGTCCACAAAAGTCGAGGCCTTATTAAAAGTTACATATCTTTTATTCTTGTTGTGATCGAGTCCTGACTTTTTCGAGTCTATGATTATCACTATTTTAGTTGTAATGATATTATTGATAAATTCGTTACAAATAAAATACTCTAAATCATAATAATTACTTAAATTGTCGACAAATTGAGAACTTTTGTGAGATATAGTCAAACATAAAAAATAAAATACATTATATTATAAGACATAAAAAGATATTTTCTGTTATTTTCCATTGAATTGGATTTTGTGTTAAAAAGGAAAACTCAATAAAAAATAGGAATATCTTAATGTCATTGAATTACTAACAATAATAAGTCTAATCAATAATAAATATTTTCCGAATATCTCATGAAAACTATTTTTGTTTTGAATTCAACGAAATGTCAAATATTAAACAAACGATATCTCAATTGTTATATGTTTTTTGCCATAGTATTGTTCATAAGAATATTTGCCATTTTTGATGACGGGTTAGTTATGTTGTATTCAAATTATATCAAATATCACAGTTTAAGACACAGTGTATTAAATATCATCATTTTGTATGTCATTATAGACTTAAAGAATTAATGTCTAAATAAAGCAAAGAATATATTTGTGAATACATTTAGAAATACTTTAATACAATGAGTGTTTGATTTGAAATATATTCAAAACAATTTAATTATAATAAAAAACATATTTTCGATGAATTAAATATAAAACATATTTTGATTTATTTTCAATTAATATAATAATTGCTTTAAGAATAGATTTTATATATGAAAACAGAGTTCAAAAAGTCGACAATTTGTTAATAATAAGAAATATTGTCTCAAAAGTTATCGTTGAGTCGTTTGAGTCTTTGTTAACTTTGGGCTTAATTTTCATTTAATTGAAAACAATTTTCAGAAATAAAATTGTTTTGTCGATAAAAGCCTACATAATATGTAATACTTTAGTACTTATTGCGTGAATCGGGATTGCAGTGACAGTCAGGGGGGAAATGTGTCGGAGGTCTACAATGAGACAATACGATGGTCTAATAGGTGCGCAATCGCTCCTAAAGACCACTTATATATAGGCCTAAACTTAAATTTGTTGAATAAAAAGTGTTTGAAAAGCAGTCAGTGATTCAGTTATAGACAAAAACCAATTCAATTGAGTTCTTGTTTTCAATCAAATTGTTTTTTGTTAATTAGTTGTCGTTTAGGATTAACTTTAGCTCTGATTCCGTATTTCATCGGCTCTTCGTTTGGCTTATCATTAGTCGACATCACTCTTCACTTCTCGGGTAAGACATCCGAAAATTATATAAATATTTTCAAAATATTTAAGTTTTAATAATATTTTAGTAAAATAATCAAAAAACGATAATTTATTATAAATTTCAAACTATTTTATTATACATCAATCGCTGAAATAATAAATTTTGAATGACTTTGATATATATCTGAACGGAATCTTCATTTTTGAAACTTTATCCATAAAAAAGATGGCATTTTTTAAGTAATTTTCTCAAGAATTAAGATTTAATTCTTAATTAAAAAACTTAATCACAATTTAATTGAAACAAAAGCTATTTTTTGACAAATAATGCGATTATTTGTTGTAATTTCTATTAATAAAATGACATTTCATTTCATTTTCGTTTGCGTCTATTAATTGTTATCCTCTTGTTTTGAGCCTATAATGTGTTAAATGACAGTTCCTTTTAAAGTGCTTTCAATAAAAAGTTTTAATAATTAAATTGAATTTAAGGTTAAAACAATGTTTTGTAATTTTTACCATAAAATGCAAACATTTATTAAAGAATTTAAATGAAAACCAAATTATATTTTTCAAGAGTTTCGCAAATAATATAAAAGAAGTGCTTTTTTGATAATAAAATTCAAGAAAACGAAGAAAAGGTTATCTCAAAAAATTCAAATGAAATTTAATTGAATGAAACAGATATAAAACTGTATTGAAGGTATGGTTTTAGCCCCGGGAGCTTTGATATCATTGTAATAATGATATTCTGGTCCTATATTTGAGTTCAAGGCAATGATGTGAACAAATGTTGGCTTCTTTTCGAGTTATGGTTTTGAAAAATTTAATATCAATTCACGAATTGAATTGAATTCAATAAAATAATATAACTTTACAATCATTTTATACACCCTTTTCATCGCTTTTATATTAAATTTAAACTTTTTTGGCTTTAATTTTACTTTTTTATTATGTATTGAAAACAATCTCAAATGTAATTAATTACTGATATTAAGTCAAATATATTTTTTAAAAATTGATTAAAATTATTAATACAGTATTTGTAGAAATCATTCATACATTCATAAAAATACTTTTTAGTCCTATAAATAAAATCTCATTTAAAATACATTTTTATCATTCAATAAGGCTTTCACTTTCATTGCATTTGTACAGAATTTTTGATAAAAATCTACTTTTACTTTGAATTCATGATCAATATATCCGTGAGATTTGAATTGTTTTACACTTATTATGCATTATTTTTGTCATTCAATGTATGAATGAATACATTATATCAATATTAATATAAAAATTACGATTAAAACAAAGTCAAGAATTAACTTAATTTTATAAAATGAAATTTTGAAAACCATTTCCGTTATTCATGTTTTCATTTCTTTCATTAATATTATCCGAAATAATAAAATATCGCAAATAATAGTTAAAAGAATATATTTTTACATAATTTTGTTAAATAACTTTAAAGTTAATTCTATTAACTATTCCATTGACGGAAGTCATGTCAGAATAATATGAAATATTCTGTATTTACAAAATAATTGTTATAATTTGTTAGCATTTAAAGCAATAAAATTTAAATTCGAGAAATATTTCAAAAATATTCGTTTAAAGTATAAAAAACTTTAAATAAAAAATGAATTTTAAAATAAAGTGAAAATCCAATAATAAATCAAATATTGTTTACAGAAAACAATATAACTCTCTTGAGTGTCATTTGTGTTAACTTTTAGAGCATTTTTTTGAATTATTTCATGAATTATGAGAATAAAAATGAAAGATATTGTTATACATTGTATATGAAGTGAAGACAAATACTGTTAATATTTTGAGACATGAGTTCATAATTTGTTTGAATAAACGATGAAATGAAAGTCAAATATAAATAATGTTACAAAAAATAATTTATAACAAAAAACCCAAATATCAATATTTCTTTACATTTGAATTATTTATTTTTAATACATAAAAGTAAAGACAATAAATATTATAAAAAATCAAATAATTGTTTATAAATAACTCAATTTTAATAAATTTAATCCATTTATAGAAAATGGATTTAAGTTTTTATTCATTCAAATGAAAAATTATTATTTAATGCCATTAAAGACAGAATTCCATAAATTTATTTGAGATTCTCTTGAGATATGAATTACTTATGACTTTGTTTTTTGTCATAAAATATATAGAATTTTGATATTAAAATATAATGTATAACAAAAATTGCAATAATTTTACGCTTAATTCAAATACATTCTTATTTTTAATATAATATTATTTATAAACTTTTTTCAACAATAAAACTATTATTCATTTGATTTGTTTATTAAGAAAACTTTGCTTTAATTGAAATTTTTGAATCCATTATAGAAATCGTTGATCGACTGAAAGCAAACTAATTATTGGACAAAAACTTTGATTTCAATCAATAACTATTTGGTGAGAAGTGATTAAAGACTTAATTATTGGATTGTTGTGAATGTCATTAACATTAATGTAATTATAGACACGAAGTGAACCACAGGTTTAATACCGAAATGCAATCGTCGACACGAATCAGTTCAGTGACGATAAGACCGATTGGACCACAATATTGCTATTACTTCTTAATCACTTTGATGTGGATTTCATTAGTCGTCTCTCAACATAATTGTGAGTCTATTTACAAGTCATATATTTGTTGACAATTTTCACAAAAAACAACAATTTTATCATTAATTTATACACAAAAATAAAATATATTTTGTGTTAATATTTTGAGACAAAAGTATTAAATGAATGATTTTTTTTCAATAATTATTTTAAGCATTATTTTATGGTTTGTTAAAAAGTATTTAAATAAATGTTTTCTAAAAATGAATTCATATAATTGTCGGCAACTTTTGAAATATTCTTTCATTTAAATTATGTTTTAAATTCTATGAAAATATTAACGAAATTATATGAAATTCCAGACAAGAATGAGCAAGAGCATTTCAATGAATTTAATGCTTCTGTCAATATATTCCTAAATTATCTTCTTTTGAACCTATTTCTTGAATTTATTCTTAAGGCGGAGAAGAATAAAAATAACATCCCATTTGAATCCATGTGATTGTGATTCTCAATATAAACAAGAATTGAATTTTAAAAAAATTGTTAATTAAATTAAAATCAATATATTCTTTGAGTTAACGTTAGGTTCGAAGTGTTTTCGTGTAAAACAGGAGTAGTTTATTGTTCACCAGTTTTAACACCGAATTAATTATTCAGAGCAAAGGATTTCCTGTGCCTTAGCTTATGCTTCGATAGTCTATACGTCGATACATAGTATTGTCTAACCTTTAACTAACTTTTCAATGCATATAACCTTTCCTTTCATTTATTCAGTCCATTGTAATTCATTTCTTTGATATCTCTTGAGATAATTATATGTTTTGTTTCAATTGAATTCCATTGAAATATCGATTCAAAGCAAATAATAATTTATTCAAGTGCTTCTTAAATCAAAAGCCGGGTCATTCAAATGATTTGAATCTATAAATATATTAAATAAATGATCAAATATTACATTCAAATAACGATTGATTTTATTAAATATTTGCGAATAATCTTTGAAATAGATGTTAATAATGAGTAAATTCTTGGTTACCCCACAATCGAAACCTATCCTTAATTTTTTAGACGACTTCCCAAAGGATTTAATTTATTTACATCTCTTATGAAAATATAGTATAAATGTCAAAATAGATTAAGAAAACATGAAATTATTATATTTTAAATATCTTTTTCTTACTGAAAGAATTCATTAGTTTTTGTCATTCATTCAAAAAACATATAAAACATTATTTTTTTATTTTTCAATTAATATATAAAAAGTGAAAATTGATTTAGAGATCCATTACTTGTATTTGTTTAAGACATTGTCAGCACTGACTGAAAGTGTATAGTATTTTGTCAAATAATGAATAGCTTAAAGCAATTCAATTCTAGGCTTTAAAAATTAATCTCAAATACAATTACTCTGTATTTTTGGCTCACATTCTGTTATAGTATTATTTCACTCAATATTTATATAACATTAATGTTAAATAAAAAATATAAGAGACTATAAAATTCAACAATTCATTGACATTGAGATTAAATGTCAACAATAGATATGTAATTCACACTGTAAGGACCAAGGTAGGGTAAGGTGTGTTCATATTGAAACATAGGGTGCACTTTAAAAACATATCAAACATTACGTTTTGTGAGAAATTTCTTCATAATTTCGTCAAAAAGAAACATAAAATCAATGAAAATAAAATGTTTTTAAAGAATATATGATTAGAATCTTGTGATAGAAATGAAGATCTTTTCTGTTTGTTATGTATTGTAAATATTTTGTAAATATTGTTATATATTGAATAGTTTTTTATTTTTTACTGTATTTTTGTTAATTATAATTAGTTTTCTTTCAGTCCTCAGAGTATTCAAAATAAGTCAATTCATTGCTCTTTTAGTTTATCGATAATTGCATTAAAAGTTAATCGTCTTTCGATTAATGGATATCAAAGTTATTTTCCATTTATAGTATGAGATATTCGTTGAGATATTTGTTATAATACTTATTGTATAACATATTATATAAGAATATTTCAATGAATATTAATGTCAATAACATATGAAAATGTGATAACAATTTGATTTCATTTCAATAGCTATTGATTTCGGAAATGAAGAAGAATTAGTGAAAAGAGCGTCGGCATCAAAAAGTCACAATATTATGCGATTCGGAAGGGGTGGGCACAACATCATGCACTTCGGCAAACGTGGGGAACAGTCCCCCGAAAGAGATGACAATGCATTCGAGTCGGCATCCAATGAATTAGACAATTCCTATCCGAGTGGAGACCAAATGGATTCCTATTCTTACGATCCCAGACCTTTCAGCGTTGGCCAGAGATCGGGGCGAACCAGATATTTCATTCCCCACGCGTTCATAGGTTTGACTACAGTTTCACTATTTTTGATATAATTTTCATTAATGATATTATGTCTTGAAAACAGCCTCGCTATACACACATCCACGTCCTTTTTTGAAAAAAGCTGCTGAGAGTAGAGATAATGTTTTCATGCATTTTGGTTGAAGTGAAAGCACTTCACATCTATTGTAAGCTTTGGTTTCATTATTATTATTATTAAAACATTTTGTTATTCTTTAATATAAGTGTTTAATAATAACATTCATATATTTAATGCTTTTGTTTAAATACTTTCGTTGTGTTTGTCTTATGTTTTCAATAGGCTTTGAAGTCATTTATAGAATTGTATTCAAAGATCAGACCATTCATTGATATAACAGTCGTCTAATTGTGTAAAAACTTTTCAAAACTGTTGTTAAATAACTTAAATAAGAATTGTATCAAATATTTTAAAATCGATTAAATTCTAATAAGTATTGAAAATCTAAATATAAACAGAATTTCATTAAAGATATTAAATATGTTTTAAAGCATTTGAAACAATATTTTCAAAGTTTGTATCAACGGAATAGGAAAGGAAAGGAAAGGAAAGGAAAGGAAAGGACGATTGAATTGAAAAACAATACTGTTATCAATATATCAGTTGATTGTGGTATTGAGACATAACTTAATTGAAATAATTTAAGACACAATAAATTGTTTCGTGTCTTACGTTTCGCAGATTAAATATCATTTTGTATTGTCTTCTGACGTGCAGACAGTTGTGGACCAAAGAGAGAGTACAACAACTGACTGTCCTTTTCAGTGCTCATCGCTATATCAGTGGCTGTTGTGACTCAAGTGACCGAAAAGATAATAAGAGACTAAAAATAATTGGCCTCATTCTCAGCCTCACATATCCATGACCACAACATACCGGTGTTGACAACACTGTGCCCAACGTTCACTGTTATGGCATATTTTGAATCAAACAAATCCATTAAAGTCTCTAATTTTGTCATTAAAATAGAAATTCTGGAAAACATATATAAAATGACAACAAATTATTCTTTGTTTCCTTTGCTATAATTAGTATAAAACTATTAATTAGTATTTTAAGGGGAGATTCAAAAGTTTTAATGTGTGCGCCCACTTCTCATCAACGATTGGATCTCATAAAAACATTTAAATAAACCCTTAAAATACTTATTAATACATATATTCTCCTAAATATTCCTCTAGTTATGAGAAACAGAATTTTATTGAATAGACATCTGTTCTCTAAAGTGATTGCAAACAAAAATCATAACTTTTTATAGTTATATTCAGTTATATTAATACCAAAACTAATATACTTTCAATGCTTTCATTTGTAATAATATATGACTTAAGCCAACACTCAAAGCATATACCAATTGAGAGTTATGTTAAGTCAAGCTTTTAAATGATACGAACAAATGTCACAAATATGGATGGGGTCATCCTATGCATGGCTCTCGATATGTCATTTTAGGTATATTTCATGTGAAATATATTAAAGGAATTTCTTTTAATAATAAATTATTATTAATTTGAATGTAATCTTAAATGTAATTCAGCTCTAATTTGATAAATTGACTTTTTTTCAACTTTTGTATAGAATCAAAGAATTGAATGAATATCAAACCTAACGCTATATTCACCACAACTTCATTCACTCTATTCGTTAGTCTTTTCGTATTGTGTTTATAAGACATTAAAGAATCAAAGAAAAGATATTTAGAAATATTCAAAATATAAGTTTGGTATCAATGAAACAAGACATGGATTTAAGTTCGTTGAAGAAATTTTAATATAAATATTAAATAATATATTAAAGAAAATTCTTTCAAAACTAAATTCATTGCGAAATGTAATCAAAAATAAAAGAAAATACTATTATTTGAGTAAATATCACAAATAATCCGTTTTCACTCATGTATTAAAGGATTGAAAAAGATTTTGAAAAATGTTTTGCCAAAAGTGCCGCTCAATCACAGCGTAATATAGGATCGGACAGAGTTTGAAAGAATAGACAAATTCTTTGCTATTAAATGAAATTTATTTATAACTTATATATTGAGAGAATATAAACCAATATATGATTTGTCGTCAAATTCATAAAATCAGAATTTTTCAAAAATTATTATAAATTATGACAATTATATGAAAACCATTCATCGGTTTCTTAATAAAAATTGAATTTTTAATGATTTATTGTTCAAATGAAATACTAAATAAGAAAATAATTTCATTTCAATTCTGTGTAATAATTGAATAAAGATTGTGTCGGCGTATGAATAGACTGGAAGTGAAAGTCAAATAAAACCTAATGATATAAAGTTATAATAAATTTAATGACAAAAACTCTTCAAAAAATCAAAGTCTTATACATTATAACCAAATCATAAAACCTTTTTATCTGTAATTCATTTTCTCTCTTGTGATCAAAAAGTCATTTCAATTGATTAGTCGTATAATTGAATGAAGTATTGAATGTTGTTCTGAGAAATGAAACAAATGACCACAATTTCAGGTGAAAATCATTTCTTTCTATAAATTTTGATTCCTTTGAGAAAATCTGACTAAATATTTGACCGGATATTAATGTAAACCTTTTATAGACAAAAGTTGTCTCAAAACAAAACAAATTTTTATAAACTTTTTATCTATTTTTTCGACAATTTTTAATCAAAAAGACATACAAAAAGTGAGAAAACTTTTAATCATCAAAAAGTTAACCAAAAATTGACTTATTTTTCATAACTTCTTATACACCAGAGAATCGGTTCCTCTTTTCAAGAGTTTAAAGAAATATATTCTTTAATAGATTTGTTTAAATAGATATTTGATTGAGTTATCCAACAATTCGTGGAAAGGTATAAAAAGATAATTCGATGCGAATAAAATAAATGCCATTTTTGTCGAAATAATAAATTTATTTTTAATGAAAAGAATCGAAAAAATGATATTTAATTGCAATTAAATTATCAATTGATTAACGAAACAAATGAATGAGAAATGGATTCTTAAAAAAGTCAAATCGAGTCTAGAATTCCCTTCTGTGGTATTTGTCGGGATCGAAGAACGAGGTCACGACCACTCGGTTCGCGAACTTACGGCCCGCAAGACTTTGCTGTGCTTTTTGACAATCGTTTGAATTATTGAATTCAATGAAAACCTAAATAAAACTCATTATAACTTATATCAAATGACACCTCAATTGCCATACCTTTCCGAGTCCGGGCACTTCTACCCCCTCTATAGGTCGGGGCACTTCCAAAGACTTAACGAATCCATATTTAGTACATTCGTCGCGAATGTCTTCGAGTATATCTTCATATTCTTCGTCGTCATTGAGCTCTTCGGCCGCAACCATATTCATGAGACACAACACCTCAGTTGGATTGCCAATACCACCGGCCACGCTCTGAAGGCCGGGCACTTGTATTTGGACAGGCGCTGAAATAGCAGCGGCCCCGAGCAAAGCACTGGCCAGAGGGCCACTCTTTGCGCCAACACTAGCCCTTTGGACAATGAGTTTTTTGTCGCCCAATTGCATGCCATTGAGTCCAGCGATGGCCTAAAAGAGCAAAAAACGAAAAAATGCTAAAAGAAAAAAGTGCTGAAAATGAAACGAAAACCAAATTAGAAGTGTTTGGTCTCTTTAGGTCCTATTCAGTCATATTCTAAACTAATCTACTCTTTCGCTGAAGACTCGATGTTTTAGCTGTTAAGCAATGTTATGGTTAAAAAGTTAAGAGTTTAATAGCTGTGGATTAGCCCTGAGTCAAGAGATGGACAAATACCTGATCTGTGATCTGGGTGTCGGCGTATTCACAGAACGCGTATCCTTTGCTCAAACCGGTGGCGCTGTCTTTGACTAAATTGAATGCTCTTAACTGACCGAAACTCATCAGCAGTTCTGAAAGACAATCACATTTCAAATCTTCGCTCAAAACAACTAAAACTACCAAACCTTTCACTTGATCTTCATTGAGATAATTTGGAAGACCGCCGATGAATATCTTAAAGGGGGAGTCATTAACAACAGTTGATATGACTCCGGGGACAGTCGCCGCAGGGGCTTCATTCATGCCTGGCATCGGCTGGTAGTCATGTGGTCTTCGGATTTTCAATGACTGTCCCTTAAAGTTAATGCCATCGAAAGCCATCGCTTGAGTCGTTTCGTCTATCGATCGAAACTAAGAATATATTTGAAGACAATTAACGAATAATTGATAAAAACGTTTCAAAAAATAGTTATAGACTTAAAGAAATCTAAAGAATCAATAAATCAATTGAAAATCGATTTTTTTATAATTCTTTTGAACCAAAAAAGTCATTGTTTTGGCACTCATTGCGAACTCAAACGCCAAGAGTTTGGGCGCAAAAGCTATTGAGTTCGAGTGCTATTGAATTGTACACACATTTGAAAAATCATTTCAAAACAAACCTCAAGAAAAGCAAAGTTTTTGTCAAGATTTATCTGACAGGCGAGGACTGGACTGCCCGGTGCCTGACTGAACCCACAGGCATGCATTTGGGCGTTAAAGAAGTCCATCATTTCTTCTTCACTGCAACCAAACGGTATGTTTCCTAAAAAATATATCAAATCTCAAACTTCCCGTAAAATCATTACTCATATCATGACTGACCGACATATAGGCGTCGGGCCTGTCGTGTGATAGTACTGCCCACTATAGGCACGGGTGCTGTGCCGGGAGCTGCGAACAGAGTGGCCGGGATCTGACCGGCGGCCTGCATGGCCTTGTACTGGACAGGTGTGATGTGCTCAAAGCCAGGGGGCGGAACATCCCAATAGTTGGACGGCTTTTTGCGTCGACTGTTTTTGCTTCTGTTCGGAGATCGCGAGCGGTTCCGATCACGTGATTTAGACCGTCGGCGCTCTCGTGACCGCTCGCGTCGGTTCGGCTTCTCCTTAGATCGAGACCTATGTCTACGAGACCGCGACTCCCGGTCTTTGTCCTTATCCTTGTCTTTATCCCTATCCTTCTCCCTCTCCTTATGTCGCTCCGAGTCCTTCTCACTCTTCACCCGTTCCTTATCTTTGTCTTTGTCCTTATCTTTGTCTTTGTCCTTATCTTTATCCTTATCCCTATCTCTATCCCTTTCCTTATCCCTGTCCCTATCCTTCTCTCTGTCCCTCTTCTTCTCCCGTTCTTCGTCTTTATCCCTGATTTCAGTCTTTATTTTAATGTCTGAACGAAATGTCGGATCAAATAAAAGCCAACGAATGGGTCACTAATCAGTCATACCTTTGGGTTCAAAATCCATGTCCACGTCTTCGCCCATTTCTCTTGATATTGGATGTAGTGATCAATGAATGGTTAAATCAAATCAAAGACCGGTTTATAAGAGATAACAAACACAAAGAAATGGCGAAAAAGTGTTGAGATTTTGGTAGAGATGTGGGTCTCGTGACTAGGGATGTGTGACTCGAGTCCCGAACGACGACTCACTCAATGAATGTCTCTTTCATTCAATGGTTTTGTAAACAAATGATAAAAATATTTATTATTTAATAATTGATTTTATTTATCATTTATTCAAATTGTTTGACAATTAAACCATTTATTAATAATTTTTGTATTCGTTTTGATTTCAGTCTTTCACTCAATTTTGTTATAAATTGAATTGAATTTAAAATAATGTCTGAATTGATGTCCAAATCAAATGATCTTTAAATGGCTTTCAATCCAATGAATGGCAAACAGACGTCTTATTCTTCGCCACAGAATATCAATACAATTAATGCAAACAATCAGTCAATTGAATCGATGAACACTTCCGAAGACCGTATGACAGCTCAGCCATCAGTTGTCTTCTGTCCAAACCCGAACCCACAGCCATCAGTGGTGCCAATGGATTCAAACACCAGTTCCTCACATGAAGTCATTAATGTATGCGTCAATTGATTACGAATTCAATTAAATGAATATCATTTGAAACCCTTTAGAGTTCACAACCTGTAAATCAAATGACAAACCCTTCACCAAATCGTGACTCAAATGGTTTCAGACGTGATATTGAAATGCCATTCAATGCTCCGACGGCTTCGATGTCCATCAGTTCCTCTCCTGTTTCGGTCAACTATACGAGTGGTCAGACATCAAATCAGGTGCTATTCAATTGGCAGGCGAGCAAAACGACAGTCAAAGAGCGGATGAGCGCTGTCTATAACCGGGAAGTGTTAGCAGACGTGCATTTCCTTGTGGGCAAAGGACCCCAACTCTTGCGAACTCCGGCCCATAAGTTTGTGCTGTCCATTGGAAGCGCTGTCTTCGATGCTATGTTCAACGGAGCGATGGCTTCGACCACCGATGAGATTGATTTACCCGATGTCGAGCCGTCGGCTTTCCTGGCATTGCTTCGCTTCCTCTACACCGATGAGGTCCAGATCGGACCCGAGACAGTTATGACCACTTTATATACCGCTAAGAAGTATGCGGTGCCGGCGCTCGAGAAGTCTTGCGTCGACTTTCTTAAGCAAAACCTCTCTTCAGACAACGCTTTTATGCTTTTGACTCAAGTATTGACTCATATATTACTCATAGTTTTAAGGGTTATTTAGCAGTTAATGAGTAATATATTGATATTATTCATCAAAAGCAACCCCTTTTTACACCTCGAAAACACTTAACTCCTTTTAAATCTCTGAATTCATGTCTATTTTTAAGGCCCGACTCTTCGATGAGTGCCAATTGGCGGCCATGTGTTTGGAGACCATCGATAAACATACCGTCGAAGCATTGGCTGCGGAGGGCTTTCTGGACATTGACTTCGACACATTGACAACAGTCCTGGAAAGGGATACTTTGCGTATAAGGGAAGTCGTATTATTCAATAATGTCGTTCGTTGGGCCGAACAGGAATGCCATCGCCAGAGCATTGCCAACAATCCGGACAATCAGAGACAAATGTTAAGCCGAGCCCTATATTTGATTCGCTTTCCACTGATGACAGTCGAAGAGTTTGCTGTCGACGTCGCGCAGTCGGGTATTCTCACAGATCGAGAAGTCGTAAGCAATCGAAAAATCTCTTCATTTTTGCAAAAGTTTTCATTATTTTATAATTGACTTTAGGTTTCATTATTCCTATACTTCACTGTCAATCCAAAGCCACAGTCAGTTCCCTTTCCAGACGTTCCGCGTTGTTGTATTACAGGCAAAGAACAGGTGGTTTGCCGTTTCCAGAGGACGGAAAGTCGTTGGGGTTATAGCGGAACGAGTGATAGAATTCGTTTTATAGTCGACCGAAGAATATTCGTCATCGGGTTTGGACTCTACGGCTCAATACACGGGCCGTCCGATTATGACGTGACGATTCAAATCATTCACACCGGGTCTGGAAAAATGTTGGCCTCTAATGACACGACATTCAGTTGCGACGGAACGCCAAACACTTTTCGAGTGCTCTTCAAAATGCCGGTTGAAATCAACCCGAACACCAACTATACCGCCTGTGCGACACTCAAGGGCTCGGACTCTCATTATGGCACAAACGGAAGTCGAAAAGTGTCGGTCGATTTGTCCGGTTCTGTACAAAAAGTGACCTTTCAGTTCAGTTACGCCGCCGGCTGTAATAATGGCACATCTGTAGAGGACGGGCAGATTCCAGAGATTATATTTTATACGTAAAAACATATTTTTTTGTCTCAAAAATTAGAATAGTTTTGAATCAGTTAGTTTTGGACTCATTTCAGGCATTCTTTACAAAATATTTTTGAATTTAAATATTTTTATTTAATGTTATTTTCATTTATTGTGATATTTGTCTTCATTTCAAATATTAGTTATATATTAAAAATCGATTTTTGATTGTTTTGGCAATACTTTGAACATTAAAATGAACTTTCAATACAATTGCGATTATAATGAAAATTTCAAATAAATTGAAATAAATATAACAATTAATACCAAAATGTAGTCTTATTTTCAATAATAAAGAGTTTGTTTTTTAGTTATCTTATCTTTATTTAAATATAAGTTGTTTTTCTTTTGATTTTATTTTGAAAATATTCTTATTTTCTATTCAAATGGTTTTTGTGTTTAAGGAAACAAAAGGAAATCAAATGAATAAACATTTCAATTATTATCTGATATTTTTGGTGCATATGTTTTCATATTCCAAAGGTCTGTCATTTGGCAAACAAGTCAATAGTGTTTCACATGTTTTGATAAAATTCTTTAAAAATAGCAAATATTTTTTAATCACATTTTTTAATCACTTATTTTATGTCTCGTTTTCTATCACTTTATGGACTATTAAATAAATTTTAAACTAATCTAAATATTCTGTTTCACAGACAATCGAAACGAATGTTTTCTTAAACAATATTTTCATTGAAATTCTTTAACAAAAAAAAGTTTTAGAACTTTAATAAGAGTTGGGAACGGGTTATGCAATTCCCATATTACACATACAGTGCTGTGTTTCTAATGATTTAATTCAAGGATTTGATTGCAATTCAATTGTCTTTTATTATAATTGATTTGATTTATAATTATAATTAGATTCCCATTTGTGGTGAAATACAACCATTCGTTGCAAAGCATTTGTGGTCAAAACGATTTTCAAGGACTCGAATGAGTCTTGTTTTCAGACAAACAGAGTATTGAATTCAAACTTATATGAGACCATAGTTTAGTTAAATGTCGTTTACATTAAACGGCAATCATTTTGACAACTCATGAGAAAAAATTATACAATTTTTTGTGAATAGTATTAATGTTTGAAATGAATCACAAGTTATATATAAACGTAAAGTGTTTGACATTTACTACAAATATATCTTAAATTGAATTTAATTAAAGTCTAATAATTATCTGAAAATAAACTTTAATATTAATTAAACACAATTTCAGTCAATTCTATGAATTCATAGAAATATCATCTGAACTAAACTAATAAAATGATCTTGGCTTAATTATTCTGCTCTACGACTACTTAAGGAATCATTTTTAACTATTAAACAAAACTCACAAAAAGTTTAAAAACTTTTCAATAATTAATTTGATTTTAAGTAAACTTTTAGTAAACGAATTGATAAGACATTCATTGAAATTGACTTTACATTAATTAATGACACTTTTGTTGAATTATTTGAATTGCATTTACTGTTATTCGAGCGGAAAGTTATCTTTAAAATCAAGTTTCGACTCAAAACCAATAGTTTATTAGTATTAATAGTTGTTATTCATAGAGACAGTGGAATAAACCCACCCTTGGCTCAAAACCCTATATAAACCAACTGTTCATTCAGTTTCTATAAGTTTCAATAAGTTCTGAACTTTGAGATCCACTTTGAGATCCACTTTTGAAAACTATATAAAGAAGTGTTTTCTCATTAAAAGTCATTTCAGTCTTATTTTTGTCTCAGATTTTGTTCAAATTTTGTTTTAAAAGTATTTTCATTTGAAATAAACTGCAAAAATGTCTTCAAATTCGAGTCCATTCAAGATTCAAGTCTTCACGCGTTTCTCATCCCTTCCTATCGTCAACTCAGCTATTGGTTTGGCAACCGATGGATACTCTCGACTAAAGGGTTACAACGGATTGGTTTCGGCGACGCTTTCAAGAGCTGAACAGTCGATCCTTTTCATGGCATCGACAGCAAAGCCTGTGCTCCAAAAGTTTGAAAAACCCATTTCCTTCGCCGACAACATCGCCTGTCAGGGGCTCAACAAACTTGAAGAGAAAGTACCGGCGCTTAAGAAGTCTCCCGAAGAAATCAAAGACGAGACGAAGAAGTTGTTCGAAGGAAGTGTCAATAGAATCGGATCCGTCAGAAAGTACAGCACAGACAGACTGCAAGGGATGAAAGACTACGGCTATACCAAAGTGAACGGTGTTTTCAGCTCTCCCTATATTCAGGCCTTCGTCAAGTCGATCGACACAGCCATCGAACTGACCCATAACGCTGTGGACCACTACTTACCACCGGTGGAGAACGAGCCCAAAGAGAACCCGGAGGTCGAGCGCAAACAAACACTTGTCGTTCGTATGTCTCACTTATCAGACAAAATGCGCCGAAGAATTTACAACCAATTGTCCACCAAATGGTTGCCAACAGTTGTCTACACTTTAAATAATTTCAAACTAAATGTTTTACATTTCGTTCATCACAATCGGATCCAACAGTCGTCCCAATGAACTCTTCTCTTCGTCTTTACATTCAATCACTAAAATTCAAAATTTTTTTATAATTTTTTTATTTCTAACACTTTTTTAAATTCAATTTTAATAAAAAAATTTTTATTCAAATTTACAATAAATTCATTGAAATTATCCGAAAATAATTTTAAATATAATTATAATAACGTTGAGAAAAATGAGGGGAACTGTAGGGGAGGAAAGGGTTGAGTGATTGCAATGGTTTGACATGACATGACATACCCCTCATTACTGTCCGAATGGAGTGAATCATATTAAGTAACTGTGTTTTGACCGATGGATCCGTTTGTTGGCCATACGTCTGTTGGGCAACGTTGAGACTATGCCGACCCCAACCGACTGTCCAAACAATCAACACATTAAGGGTTATAACAGATATTGAAAAACAAATTACTTTTAGACAGAAATCTCTGTTCATTTAGGATACAAATGGCGTTAACCACAAGAAGTCCGCTCTCAAGAAGTCCATAAATCGACAGAACCATAGCTTTCGTCGATATGTGATAACTGAAGACAAAACCAAAGCCAAACCAAACGCAAACCAATCGATGGCTTCAAAAGCAATTGAAATGACAATAAGTTTTTGATTGAATGAACAAAACGTTTGGATTTAATGAAAATGTGTTTGTTTTGAATGCTTTCAAAGGCTTGAATCACAGCTTCGCTATGCGATAGCACAGTCAAATGTATTGCTATATAAAGTTTGCTCTTATTATATAGCAAAATGCATTGCAGACGCATTGCAAACGCATGCGCGCTCTCGTGTAGCGAGTGTATGGTTGAACGCTGTGAACGACTGGTACGACACGAGCGGAGAGAGAGTGAGACAAGTGCTGAACATCTGATAAAGTGATTGTGTGTTGAGTTTGTGTTGGTTTGCATTGAGTTGTGTTTTCGTAATGTATTGACAGTCAGTAAAGAGTGAGTCTTAGCTCACATCCAATGGCGTCTCTGTTATGCAATTACTTGCCGTCAGTAATCATATTCAATATATACAGATATCTGTCGCCAACGGATCGGTTGAGGGCGTCGTCCACTTGCAGGACATGGCGGGAATGTGTGTACCAGAGCTCTCAGTGGCCGCACAAGAAGTTGTCCATTGATTTGTGTGCAAAGAGTGGACACAGTTTTGGACACAGTTTGAGACGCAATAAACACAACAAAAACAAACCATTGATTGACTCAATGGTAGCCTTGAAGTCATTTCTTCACAAATGCTGTCGTTTTGTCAACGAATTGGTCATCAAATTTGATCCAAATTGTGTCAAAAGTGTCAACGATTTGGTCCAAATCATTGACATATTGTTGTCGACCGAAGAATACAATTATAACGCCATTAATGACAACAGAAATAATAACTTCAAAAACAACTTCAATGACAACCAAATGGTCAACAACTGTCGATGTCTGCGAAGACTGACATTGAATCCGATAAATGTGACCAAAAGTGTGGAGAATGTGAACAATGAGAACAATTCAAAGATATACCAATCGTTTCATCAATTGCTGCAACGATTGGAACAATTGATGGAAACGATGGATGGCTTACAACACATATCGTTCGGATGTCTTCAACCACTGCTCAATCACTCCAACCGATTGCTCTCAATTTTATCCAAACGTCACTCAAATGCACTCAAATGTCTTCACTTGTCGTCCGTCAAAACAGATCCCGACAATTACCCCGTTTTGGATCTATCGCTACAACTGTTGGAACCGTTTTCCAGTCTAAGAGTGGTTTCACTCGACTTCGATTCAATTAATAACCAGTTGTTGGAACTGATGGCCAGAAAGTCGACAATCGATACGCTTGTGATCAATGTTCACGGAATAGATGAAGAACACGAGAGTCTGTCGAAGTCTTCGTGGGCTCTGTTGGCCAAAAGCAATGCTAACCTCAAAGTGACGGTTAATCTCATTCATACCGACGACTCAATCGATGTATTGCGAGACTCATTGCTGGAAACAGACATCCCTTTGACTCACTTCAGGGCGTATTTTGTCGGACGGTTTGGCTCTAATGACGACACGATTTGCTATTTAGTCAATTTGGTGGCCAATAGACACTCAAAGACATTGATTTCCGTCACTCTCGTCAACGCATTGAATACCCAGACATTGAGACCGAATCCAATCTTCGCTGAACTACAAGAGAACCCATTAGTGATGCTCGCCTGGAGGTCAAGACGTCTTCAGAGCCTCACTATCATTGGTATGTATTCATTGATCACTGAATGGAATGGCTATTAATCAATATTTTGCATTCATTCAAAGGCTATGAGGTCTGTGACGCCGACCTAATCGCCATAACCCGACTTAGAGGCTCACAACTCAAACAGTTTTGCTTTCCTTTGTGTTGTATATCTCTATTACACTCTCCTATTCCTGAAGACGAGGGCTATTACGACGACTATTACGACCGCCGAATGACTTACTTCTTGGATTGCGTTCCGAATCACATCCAAAACAAAGTGATCGAAGACATCGCTCAACCCCTGAACCGTAAATGGATTCCAATGGCTTTCGAACACTTGCCGAACGCTGTGGTCAAGGGTTCACATGAACTCCAAACTACTTACTTATCTACCATTCTGTCGGATCAGACCATTTGTGGTGAGTCTCATAACAATCCAATGGACACAACTCTGACACCAAATAGAGTTTAAGTTATAGTCGAAACGAAATATTATTCATACGATTGTTTGTCAACAATTATAGTCGTCTTTCGTTTCATTTTTCCATTATTTTAATCAATTTTTTGTTTTATTTGTTTTTCTTTATTTTTTATTTTTATTTCACTTTAAATATATTATAAATATTATTACCAATGAATTGATTGAATGAAAGGTCGGCCAAAAAGTTCTAATCAATCGTTTGCAACAAATCGAGTCAACTATGCATTGAATGTTAAATATTATACCAATCGGTGTTTGGCTTTAATTGACTTTCCTTTCAATCAATTCTTTCAATTCTGTTAGATTTACTGTTAGGGTGAAGGGGCTGAAGGGGTGAAGTATTTGTTGTCTTCCATCTGTTAATGCAAATACACTAATGACGGATAGGACCCATATTTTGATGACTGAGCGCACACCTGATCTACTGATTCTCAAATAGAATATATATTATAATTATCTCAATTCAAACGATGGCCTATAATTGAACTGATCTGTGATCTGAAGAAGTAGTCAATAAATAATACAATAGATTGTGAGGCAAAAGACAAATGATTTTGTATTATATAAACAATCCTTAAACGTGTGCTCCGTTCGAGTGATACAACTCTCCCTCACTTTCACGAGAAGTGAATAATTAATAATATTATTGTTTATTGAAATTAATTGAAACGAATGTGAGATCTCTTGAGATATGTCTCACTTCCGCTTATATCCAATCAAACACATTGTGTATAAGTTTTGTTAATAGAAATTATATATAAGAGTATATAATGGGAACCAAACCAACAATTGTAACGATTCTGTGATAATATGTCCACAATTGAAGAATTGTTTCATTATTTCCATCAACTCATGACAAGTGCAGCCGATTATAATCAATCAATTTTGCGATTTTCACAACAGATAATGTCATTGAAAACCATTGATAAACAGAGCCAATGCTCTGGCAATACAGATGCCATATATCTATTGAACTGAATATAAGTTTATAAATAATTAATATTAATATTAATTGCAATTAAATTGTGTTTTATATCAAAATCAATTTCATAGCAAAGGCAGAGAAAGAGAAAACATTGAATTTTGTATTATTATTAATATTATCTTTAATTGTTATTCACATTATTTGAGTGCCATTTAAGTGAAATTAATTGAAATGAAAACTATTTTATATATTATTAGTTCATTAGACGAGAAGTGAGTTTTGGGCACTTTTTATGAACCAATTTTTGATGCATCAATTGTTGGGTTTTGTCTGCCTTTCATTTGTTTCAAGTATTGAAAACATTCCTAAAACTTATTGTTATTATAATTGTTATCAAAATCTATACTCAGTTTCATTGAACAAAACTATGAACCATTTATAACAAACCAATTATTTATTGATTCAATTAACACCTGTTCGAATCTCAGGGTGTTTAAGGGTGTCTAAAGGTGTCTAACCATACAATGAAACACTAATCATTGAAATCGCGTTTAGATTATAAAAGAGAAATAAAATATTATTTTTAATGTTTTCATCAAATAATTGACTTAAAAAGTGTCAAACAATTTATGAAATGAAGAGCTATTTTACAAACAAAACAAATTATTTATAATTATGTAAATTAAAATCAATACTAAAAAGGCTGTGATATTACAAAACCTATTGAAACAAACGTTATATTAGAAATCAAGCAAAGAATGTATGATATCATTGAAAGTTAGAAACATTTTATACTAATTCCTAACAACTATTTGCGCACAACATCTTAAACAACAATTGAAACCAATGTTCAATAAACACAATTACATCTCAATTACATCTCAATTACATCACAATTACATTAACAAAATACACATAATTTCCAAACAATTAAATCAAATTGAAATGCAATTACAAAGTGAGGAGAGATCTAAAATAGAGTTATATTCTATCAAAACATATAGTATTGGTTGACAAATATTTTTGCAGTCAAACAATCATCAAATGAAATCTATATATATTTCGGGTCTAATAATGTTATTGATTATTGATTGAGATATTATATCATATGATATGATGAGTACATCCAATGTTTAGTCTTATTTTTGACTTATTATCGATGTATTCAATGTTCTAAATGTATATCGAAATCAATTCACACTAAAATTATGTTTATTTTATGCTATTTTATATAATTTTATTCTAATTTGAATACAAAGCAAACATTTATGCGATTTATTTACTCTCTTTTCAATCATATCTAATGAACAAAATTTTTAATCATTTGCACTTTTACTCAAATTCTTTGATATTTGGATTCATTTATCAGTTGATTATTTTTAATGACATTCCTTAAACCCAATACTTATTGTTCGCAAAATATTATATTAATTCAAAATGTGTTTCAATTTAAAAGTATTTTTATTAAATTGATTCAAAATTTTTAAAATTATCCAAAAATCAAAGAATAAATATTAAAACAAATTCGTATAAATTGTATTGAATTCTGATTTGAATAATATTTTTATTGTATTTTATCTTTAATTATATTTTAATTTTCTTTTCTTTGACTATTATTTTGAGTTTCAAATGACTATTGTTTTACTTTTAAGCAATAAATTATTATTAATTGTTGTTCAATATTATTGTAATTATTGTAATGATATTATAGTAATAAAAACTAAAGCTTCAGAAAAATGATTGAATCTTAAGAGCAATCACTAGTCAGTCATTAACCATGAATTGACAGCAATATAATCAACACATTATTATAACTGTTTTTTGTCATCAAATGTTTGTTAAAGTGATTTACAAATAAATGAATACAAGTTTTGAAGCTTTAATTTGACTTAAATTTTATTTCATAAAAATATTTCAATAATAAACGAATTTAATTCCGATTCTTCAGTAAGCGATTGTCTGAAGAGCTGTGAGTGTTGCCAACCAGTACTACCAGTGCCGCCGGTGAGACGGGCCTCTATTGTCAACTCATTGCCAACCAATTGAATGTCATTTCTCTTAATTATATTCTCTTTGTTTGGTTTCAATTGCAGACAATTATCCAAATTTGAGATCAAATTTAAGCCAATGTTTCCGTTTTGAAAGGATTTGCACAAAAGAGTGATTCGGATTTCAGTCCATTTGAAGCCTTCTTTGAAACTCAACTTCCATTTAATTGATCCAATTTCTTCATTACGTGACCACTCATTGCGTGACAGATAAGACATTTTCCAATCTTTCTCTACTTTTCTGAATATGTTCTCCGATTCGAAGACACAGTTTTGCCACGACTTGAGTGTCTTTGCATTGAATCTGTACTCATCTGAAGCACAATTATATGTAATGAGCGTTGGATTCACTGAAGTGTCGCTCAACTCAAATGCAAACTTATTGGTCAACTGTTGGCCAGATATCTCCTTACGGGCCAAACGCCAGGCCTCAGCACCCGATTGTCTTCCTTTCAATTCATTATCATTGAGTGAATTGTTTTGATTCGGAGATCGAATGAATTCAACGAACTCAAGAAGTCTTCGAAGAGTCAACTGATCCTTCATATCAGCTGTGAATCTGAGCTCTAAATTGTTTGTGATTTTATTCAATACTCTATAAACCCATTCCTCTCGACATAACAGTGCTCTTCGCCTTTTGAGGGCCGTATGGTCTCTACTGTATCTCCAGCTCACGTCTTGGACTTCAGTTGATGTGAAGCCAATACAAAACGTCAATTCCTTACCCCAACCGCACTCATAGACGAGGGGCGAATCGCATAGCTCTTCACAGGGGTCGCAATGAAGCCATCGTTTCTGACCAGTGCTGTAGACTTCGGTCCAGACATGATCTGTCCAATCGACGACTAGACGGGCCTCGAAGTTAAGGGCCCGACATATAAGGGTGAAAGCATTGGCCCATTCGCCACACCTCCCCTTCCGGGTCGACAACAACTTTTCGGGACTGTTATAACGCGGGAACCGATAGTATTGTCCGCAATGAAGACACGAATACAACTCAACAGTCATTGCTTGCCATCGTTTGTCTTCTTCAGAGGGAATCACATTGTTTTTGGTCGACATCTTTTGATTGCATTTCTCACAAACGGGTGAATCAAACCATTCAAAGAACTCATGTTTGAACCAATGGATGACATCGATTAGGAGAATGTCTTTGCTATCGGTTCCGATGTCTTCGCCATCACTTTTGATGGTTTGTCTTAATCTAATCATTTTATTGATGGCATTCATTGTCATTTGCTTCCAAGGGATCAAATCTCTGGCCATCTCTTGAAGTCTGATGTCTTCGTAAGTCTTCACTAAATTCAAATATGTCTTAATTTTGGCGAAGAATTGAAGCTCGGATTCACTCAATGGCACCAAATTTGGATCACTTTTGAGAAATGTGGGAATAATTGACATCTTTTGTGATATTTATAAATAATTATAAATTAAAATAAAATATAAAAATTTAACAAAAAAATTGTGTTTTATTTACACGTATTTAAAGGTAAACAAATATAACCCCTTTTTGTCGGTTTTGGTTTCAGTCCAACAGCTGTTGAGGTGTTGCTCACATTTAGGGGCAATTGAATGCATAAGTCGTCGAAAGTGACATCTATTGCATTGACGACAAAAACCATTTGTTTCGCCATTTATTTCACACAAACATTTGTTTGGTTTTGAACTCATTTAAACATTTGTTAATCAGTTTTGACACAATTTAAGTGATTTGTCACCAACTCATTGATTATCGACTCGTGATGTCGGCCACAGAACAGATGAGAGCGATGTTGGATCAGTTGATGGGGACGGCCAGAGAAGGAGGTATGGGTTGGACATGAAATGGCTTAACAACTGATTGATTGTTTGATGTCTTGAAGACGAGTCCAAACATCGGTATCACTTCACTGACCACAGGGTGTGTAAGAGCTTTCTGTTGGACTGTTGTCCTCACGACATATTGGCCTCAACGGTGAGTGTGGTCTTAGACCATATGATAGCATCTAATGGTCTAATCATCTAATGGTTGCATGTCTTAAAGCGTATGGATTTAGGAGAATGTCATAAATACCACGATTTGGCTCTTCGGGCAGACTATGAAAATGCGGCCAAACATAAAGACTATGGCTATGACATCGACGTGAGTATTGATGTCTTGTTCTGACCATTGAATTGATAACACATCCGAAATAATGACAATTAGTTCTTATGAACAAAATCGGAGTTCGTTTTAATTGAGTATCCAATCGATGGTAAGTCTGTTCTCATCTCAATGACGAGCTCTGAATCGATTGAGTTTTGTTTGTTTCATACCATTAAGACATTGAGAGACACTTCCAGACAGTGAGACATATAATAATGAATTAAACCATTTGTAAACCGATTGGTCTTTTCCTCTGTATCTCAAACTGCAGTTTAAAAGACCTTCGCTTAAAAGCAATTAAATTAATGTCAAAACAATTGTTAAGAACTCATTCATTCAGACCATTCAGACCTTGTGTTCAGCTTTTGTGAGTAGTTTCAAAACAATGCAATTATTGAAAAACGAGTCCTTTATTTAAACTTAAATATATTGGCCATCAATAGAGTTATGCCTTAAATGCTCACCAAATCATACATTCCTTTGGGTTGAGTTCAGTTGTGTCTGTGTTTGCGGTAATGTATATTTGAAGACATTTTTGGTAATGTATTAAACATTAATTGGTTTATAATTATTAAATGTTTTTCGATATAGAAATTCGTAGAAAAATTTTTCGTAAAAAATGTTTTTTATTTTTCATTTCTTTTATGTTATTTTAAAATCAATTTTTCTATTTTATGAGATTTGAACCAAAATATGGTTTGACTCAAACTCTACAATAATTAGCGCAAAATCGCTTTCTCTGCACGTATTCAACCCTTTATTCAATCGTTTATTTGTTTTTTTATTAATTTATTACAAAAATCAATTAAGTTTTGAATACATTAGGCGTTTGAACACTTGGAGGCATTCGTTGCCGAAGCCGACAAGAAGACAGAGTCCGCCAAAAAACGATTGGCTGAGACTCAGGAGGAGCTGAGCGCTGAAGTCGGCGCTAAGGTATGTCTGCTCTGCTCTGCTTTCGATGAACTAATGGATTGTTTTTAATGTCTAATTAGTTGAATAAAGTGCACGAATTGGCCGAACAAATCGGTAAGAAATTAGCCGCCGCTGAATTGGCCGGCGCTGAGGGAAATGTTGAGGAGTCGCTCAAATTGATGGAAGAGGTGGAGAAGATCAAGAAGGAAAAGGGCGGCGCAGAAGTCGAGTACAGGAATTCAATGCCTGCTTCCAGTTATCAACAGCAGAAGCTCAGAGTTTGTGAGGTCTGTTCCGCCTATTTGGGCATTCATGACAACGATAGACGACTGGCCGACCATTTCGGTGGGAAATTGCATTTAGGGTTCATTGCGATGTAAGCCATTCTTGTAGTGGTTTTGAGCCTATTATTAATTATTATACATTTCCTCTCAATAGAAGGGAACGGTTGGAAGACCTGAGAGTGAGTTGTTTTAGAGTCAAATCATTTGTTCTTAAATTTAAATAAAATTAAATATTTTTTCAGCAAATTGTGAACGAAAAGAGAAGTCGTGGAGAAGTGGTTGAAGACCGAGGAGATTATGATAATCGATATTCCGGTAATCGATATAATCGAAATCGAGATAACAAACCGCGTTATGATGACCGGCGCCGACGGAGGAGTCGTTCGAGGTTTGGGTCAATTATTTTCGTATTGTTTTATTGAAATCCTTATGTCTTCAGATCTCGGGAACGGATGCAAAACAGTCAACGAAGACGTCGTTCGCGGTCTCCACAGCGAGATCCGCATCACTCACGACAGCGCTCACGTTCTCGTGAGTCACGCGACAGAAGAGACAAACGTGACACCCGGTCATCGACTGAGCGGTAATGCATTTCCTCAACATTTCTAAATAACTTCAAATAATTTAAAATAAAAATCGATTTTTAATTATAATTTGATTTTTATTTTGTGAAAACACATGAAATAATCGATAATTCGCTTCCAAATAGAAATTAATTTTTTATTTATTCAAAATTTTTGTTTTATTTCATTGAAATTTTGTATTGATTTCTGATTTTCAGCACTTTTTCTAAAAAATTAATAATTAATTTGAATTTCTATTAATTTTAAATAAAATGTATTATTTGAATTGAATCCAAAAATATTAATTTTGTGTCACATTTTCAATGATATTTCGATCACTTAATTGACTCTTAAGTTAATATCACAAACCATTTGTCTGTCGACAAAGTCTGGACTCAATTGAAATCAACGTCAGATATGAATATATATTGAGATTTATGTCATTCAAAGAGTTTTTAAATAATTTAATTATAAAAATAAATTATAATTAAGTAATAAAAAAAATAATTTTTTGGCAGAAATGTCAAAACAATTATATAATGGTTTGAAAATAGATTTAAATATATATTAATCACTAGTTTTGTCATTGATTTTGAAATCAATAATTCGTTTATAAATATCTTTGACATGAATTATATCGAAAATACTTTTCAAATACAATTAAATGAAAATAAATTCATATTTTCTCTCAATTTAATCAAATATTCGCTTCAGATAATTGTTGTGTCCATTGTGGAAGTGATGGACGAAGAATAGAAGGAAGAGTGAATTGGTTAGGAAAGTGGTTTACCGTGAGTTGAACTCAACCTAACCTTAAAGTAAATGTTTTATAGTATTTTCACTTAATATTCAACGAATGAATGCTTTTAAAGACATATAACGTCTAAACGAGTTATTCATTAAAAGTTTCGATGCTTTTGAATAATACTTATTATCTGAAAATCAATGAATTGGTGATAATCTATAATCTGGTTATAGATGTGACTGAATCTCTTCTTTCGTCGAACAATCGTTTGTTCTTTGGATGACTATTCACTCCATTCTTCACATCTTTTATACCAATTATTGTCTGAAATCATAAATGCATTCAAATATCAAATTTTGAAATTCAATGAACAAACCATCGATTGCTTTGAGGGTAAGCACTGTATGGGCCAAATGTTCCAAACATAAGGGGATAACAGATCAGGATTAACGTACGGCGCCGTTGAATAACCACCTGTTTTATTGGTTTGAAAACATGTGAAATAATATATAAATTGTTGACAATTATTGCAAACCTGAGAGAAGACTAACGATTGAACCGATGGACAGACTTATAATGAATCCAAACACTGGTACTAAAAGGTATGCGTAATGATAGAGGGCTAACACATCATCCGATTCTGTGGGAGGTCTGGTGGAAAGGGTTATATTCGGGAGCATATGTGCCGGACAGCCTTCGATCGACGTCTCGAGAAATGTCTGTGCTTTGGGGTACAGAAGGGAACCGATTAACATCCATAGTCCTAACGCCTCTCCGGCGAAGAGACCACAAAGAACTCCCTGTTTTTGAATAAAAAGTTTATAAAAATTAAATTTGAAATAATTTCAACAAAATATGATTTGAACGATAATTATATGTATTTTTACATTCGTTTCCTTTAATTACAAAGCATTTATTGAAAGGATTTATAGAAAAAAATGTCATTTCATTTCATTTGAGTTCTATAGTAATATTGATGTCATTTTTGGACAATAATGTGATTAATGATATTTTTTAGCAAAAAGTGAATTTATATTAAAATATTCTGAGAAATGAATTGAATAAATGACTCACAAAAGCGTTGGCGAAAGGAAACAACACTCCAAGAAGAAAGAGGCCAAACATTGGTCCGATTAAAGCCCCGGCTATTGATATCGCGGCCTATAATTGAATGATAAAAATGTATTTCAATGTCAGAAATAGTTTAATAAATGATTGAATTATGTATTAATCGTTGAAATGCTGTAAACCTGTAAAACTGAATCCAATCGACTGACAACAAAAGCCATTCCAATGGCTGTCAGTCCATAAAAAATGGCCAAACATTTACTCAAAGTTCGGGCTTTCCTTTCAGACAATTTGCGGACCCGTTCGTAACGGCACAAGAAGTCATCATAAGTGACGGCAGACAAGGCGTTGAAACCGGAAGACAAAGTGCTTAAGGAAGCACTGAAAACACAGGCGACGAAGAGTCCGGGCATTCCCGGCATCACACTTAACTGATCCATCACAAAATACGGCATTAACTGACAATTCATTCAAAGTATTAGTCATTCAAACAATTATTCTTCAAATGTTTGCATAACTTTTTCGGGAATTCCTATTGAAATAGTAATATATTTTTTGATGTTTTCAGTGTTTAATCAAATTATAAACGATTTCAAAGGTTTTGAATTTCCCGAATAGTTGTGACTTTGGCTTATAATAAAAACCTGATCAGTCTTTTTGATGACACCTAAGGCCATGGGATCGCAATCACTGTAAAATGCAAATATTCCGACTCCGCAAAGACAGGCGCTACTGATTAGCAAAACCATTCCAAAGAGGTTTATATACAAAGACCTGTCGTTTCATTCAATTCAATTCAAGTCATATAATAACCGATAACTCAATGGACTCACAGTTTGGCCTTTGGTTGAGTCGTGACATTGCAATACCTCTGCACTTCTGTCTGAGAAGTCGCGTAATTGCCTAAACATCAATCAATATAACTTTGGCTTATGTTTGACTGTCCATTACATACCTGACCACATGATTCCCATTCCTAACACTGTATTCCAAAGGGTAGACGTCGAGTAGGGGTCTATTTGAGTGCTATTCGACAACATTAAATCAAAACCCAATTCATTGATATTAGGAATAATTACTTAAAAAACTGAATTCTTCCCCTTTGTTCAGCTATTTTGAACGCCTGTCCAACCCCTCCGACCAAATAGAAAGCCTTAATTATATGAATCAAAAGTTATATTCTTTGTTGAAATCAATATATTTTTAGTTTATAATAAAAATATAATTCAGAAAAAATTATTTTTTTTTGTCATTAATTTCTCTATAATTGACAAGAATTTCATAATAATCATTAAATGCTTTTCTCAAAGAATTTTCTTTAAATATCTTAAGAATTTTCATAAAATTGTCGATAATTTAATCGATTTTAATATTGTTTTTATTGAATGCGATTCATGTCTTGGATTGAAATAGCATTTTTCACATCAAATCCGAGACTATATTAAGAAATAAATTCCTATTTTATTGATTATTAGAGCAAATATATGTGAAATGTCCTTTTTGTCCATTTATTGTAGATTTTGACCTCAATTCTAATCAATAAACAAGACTTGATCTCAATTTTAATAGATTTTCACGAATCGATTGATAAATAAATTGTGAATCAAATTCATCTCTATTTACCCGAACCATAACTACTATAAGTCCGCCAAACATTAGGAACACCTGAACCAAATCAGTCCAAACGACTGCACGAATTCCTCCCTAGAAATACATTTTATAATCATTTTGATTGAATTAAACACAAATATTCTGTTGTTTTTCATTGAAACAATCATTTTTACAAAGCCTTCAACTTTTCAATGCAAATGATTTTAAGGGGAAATATAATTACATTAAAAGAGATATAATTAAATCAATAATAATGTTATGAAATATTAATTTTATGCAACATTTCATAAATTAATTTCACTTTCGATATGTTTTTTAGTCAAAGGTATGCTTACAATAGATGTATAGAGAGTACAAATGCCACCAATTATTAGAACACACGTCGAGACATCCAATGGTGTCACTATTGGATCAAATGTTTGATTGCTTTTTTGGACACTTTATATATCATGAATACCTGATCCCAATGCCAGAGATGGTCCGTATAAGACGACTCCCATATAAGGAATGGTGCACATGAGGAATGAGAAAGAGACGGCTAAACGAACTTTTTCACTACAGAACCTCTTCTCCAAATACTACAAAGAATGCGATTTTTGAGTCAATTAATAATGAGTTGTTTTTTGATTTTATTGTCGAAATTGAAACCATTTCTTACTTTATTAACTGAAGTGAATTGTAATTTATAATAAACCGGCAGAAATATCTCTGCGGCAATTATAGAGGCCATCGCACCTGATATGATAACTGCCCTTCAATTCAATATTGATTTTATAATTTTATTAAATATTATGACAATATTTGACACCAAAAAAATGCCATAAAATCAAAGGGTCAATAAATACCAGAATTGGGTTCCCCTGTAAAACATTTCTGAGGGATAGCCCAAAATGGTAACAGAGCTCTGAAAACTGGCCAACAAAGACATCGCCACCGGAAACAAACTCAACGATCGGTTTGCTGTCAGAAACTCTTTATTCGACACATTTTTGCGATCCTTAACAACAAGTTTATAGCAATTGTTAGATATTTTGAATTGAGTTCAAATTCTGATAATATTATCCGAAACAACAATTCGTCAAAAGATTTGAATTTCAAACAAAACCTTAAATTTTAATAATTTTTGTTTTAATTATTATATATACAAAAAATTCATTTCCTTCGATGTCTTCAAGGAATTTAAACAATAATCAATTGTTTTCAATAAATAATTAAAACAAATATAATATCCGTTTAAGTTTTGAATAAAACCTTGAAATCGAAATCAATTCAATAGTTATTAAATAATAAGTTTTAAAATGTTTATAAAAATTGATTTTTAATTTAATTTCATTATTAAAAATGTAAAGAATTTTAACAAAAGATTGTTTGACATTATTTTTATCAAAAGATTAAATGAAATGAATTTTAATTATTTTATTTGAATTTATTTAACATTTGTTAAAAATAACGAAAATCCCAATAAATACCCTTAACTCGAAAATGGGTCAATCATTAGATTTGTGTCACTTATTGTTTATAATATAATATCTATATTTCATTAAATTATAGAACTTTTCAATTAATTGGAAAAAACACATGTCTTTTATGACAAAAAAGTCGAGAAGTTATGAAATGAATGAAAATTTTATTAAAATATAATAATAAAAAATTCATTCAAGAAATAAACGATAATTTGTTTTATAGTCCAAAAGAAAGTATATATTTTGTAATCATTTGATTGTCTTTTAAACGAAAATTATTATTAAAATAGATTTCAAAACAATCAGAAAATCTTTGCAACACTTAATTGATTAGAAATTATTAGAAATTATTGACTTCTAATGAATTAAAAAAAATATTTTTGTTTGAATTGAAAGTGAAAAAAACCTTAAATTATTTCACGAGTTTTTTGTATAACTGATTCCTTGGTTGACATTGAGTTGAGATAAGAAATTATTTTACTTAATTCAAGGCTCTGTCAAATAATTAAAGACTGATTTTAAACAAATTTCACTTTAAATGGTTATTATTATTGCATAAAATGATTAAATCGACGATAAATATGTGAAAAATATATCACTTTTTATTAAACATTAAACAAAACAAAACAAAAATCAAATCAAATCATGAATTGTTTGACTATAAAAGTAATACTATTAATGAAAACACAAATAATTAAAGCAATTATTATTAAAAATGTTTAAATAATTGGAAAAATTTGGAAAACATTTGTGAAAAACCATAAAGTTTTTGATTTTTCTGTTTGTAAAATAAATTAGATTTTGTTTAAAGAAATAAAAATAAAATATTTTATAAACTCTTTTCAAATGAAGTGAATGTAATTGTAATTAAATGATAAGATTTATTGTTTAATTAAATGTTGATTCAATTCTATGATAAATATTTTAATGTTATAATAAATATAGAATATTCAAGAATATGAATATCATTGAAAGTGAACGAAAATTATGTGAAAAATATTTGTAAAAATGATTAGTGAAAAACATAAACACATTATTGTAAGTAATATTTGTGTGAATCAAATAAAGTTATAATAGTTTTATTTTTATTAATGATTAGAATACATAATAAGTGGTAATTATGTGTTAAGACATACCCTAAAGGCATAGTATATTCCGATAGCAGTGGACACCAAAAGCATTGAAACGAAGACACAATAATCAGCGAAAGTAAAGTCATTCTCGATTTCGTCCAATGTTTTCATTTTAATCATTTATAAATTTTTTGTTCAATTATTTAAATTATTTCTAAAATATAAATATAAACTAAAAGTCAATTTTATATAAAAATAAATTCTCTATAAATGAATGAAATGATGAAATCAAAGATGAAATAATTTCTGTATTAAACACATGAATGAGAGACAGAATAGACTTGCGTTCAATACAACTGTCAATGTGTTGATTCTGAATGCATTCAACACTGAAATGCATTCACAAAATACAGAATAATTGCAACATTTGTTGATCTCATAAGTCATGCGTTAGTTATTGGAGTTGCAAAACACTCAACCAGTGCTGACTTCAAGCGAATGTCTGATTATATTTTCATTGGAATAATATTCAGAATAATAATTGTTTTGAATTTTTATTTATTTACAGAAAGTTTTGAAACCAATTGTTGATTAGTTTTATCTTAAATTCTTGTCATTATCTAATCGTTCAATAATTTTACTCAAGTATAAAACCTCATGAAATTCATTGAACACTCTTTTCAATGCAATTTCGATATAACATAATTAAAATAAATCATAAAAAATCAATTCAATTATAGTTTTTTTTTGTGATAAAATATTTCAAATAAAAGTATAAAATTGAAATGAATTCAATAAAAGTTATGATAAACAGAATTTATGATTAATTGATATTTTTGAATATATTTTATAAATTCAAAGAAATTCTTCAAAAGATTTACTTTTCATTAAATATTTAAAAACTAAATATTGAAAAAAGAAGATTAAAATAAGTTATTAAACCAATGGAAAAGTCATTAAAGTATATGAGAGACAACTTCTGAACAAATAGTGTTTTATTTTATTTAATCTCTTCTGAAATATTCACTAAATATTGATTTTTGATGAATTGTTTTGTTATTAATGTTGTTATTAATGTTGTGTTTAAACAATGATTTATTGCTTCACTTCTTATCAATGGATTGTTTTTTTTACATTCAAAACAATATTAAACATAATATTAATATCGATTAAACACTTTTGAAAAGAGATTTGATTTTATATTATTACTTCAAATTCATTGCAAACACTGATTTCATCTCTCAATAGTTTAGACACAATTTATCATAATTTTCATAATAATTAACAAACTTTTGTCAAAAAAAGACATTTTAGTCATATTTGTATAAGTTATTCAAAAATCATTAATTGCTTTGAATTTTAATGAATATTCTCTAAGAATTTCAAAACATTTTAAGATAACGTTATTTATGAATGACTTGAAGTCATTGAACACATGTTTTGACGAAAAGTTGTTTTGAAATAAAATTGAATAAAAAGTGCGAAAT
>JAQIXR010000095.1:0-53162 GCA_034700825.1 Quadroppia sp. Gr-Ori-00064 | reverse complement strand
CTCTCTCTCTCTCTCTCTCTCTCTCTCTCTCTCTCTCTCTCTCTCTCTCCATACAGTGCTCGCATGTGAAGCGAACACTGAATTCTTAATACAATGTTTCATATTATATATGTGTATAAAAGTTATGACAAATAATTGTCTTTTTATTTAATTGTGTGTTTGTTAGGCTTTTGTGATTTTGACGAATGATTTCCTCTTAGTTTTTATTCAATAAACACAATATATTTGTCACTCATTTCACAACAAAATATTATAGTTTTGCTTCAATTAATACATATATTACTCGAAAGCTCTTTTCGTATGCGATTGTAATTTTAATTACTCTTCGCCTCAATTAAATTCAATTATAAAATCACAAAATAATTGGATAATCTTTATGTGGATGTCATGCAGTGAACCAGTTGACCATGGTTATAAATTTGCATCAACGTAAAAAAGAAGTTCTTTTTTTTCTTTATTCAAAGTCAACTGACGTTAAAAACAATTTATATATTTTTTTGCAAACTTTTTCAGTGAAAAAGTTTTTGATATCGAAGTAGAGATTTTCTGTACTTTTTTTTGTACTTTTATGTTTGAATGTATAATTCGTTTCAATTAGTGAAATGACATTTAATTTATATCATAAAAAACGCTTTTACTTTTGATGTGATTTTATTTTTTGAGATAAAACTCAATAACAAATGATTTCTCTCTTTAAAAGCAATCAATTTATTTGGTTTTTTGATGACTTATTTTTTGAATACGTTTTTCTAATTCAAAGTCATTTCAAAAATTCTTCATGAATTTCAAACAACAATTTGTGAACATTTTTTTACTACAAACAAATCATAAGTGAAAATGTAATACAAAAAAAGATTAAAATTTTCTCTTAAGTTATGTCTCGAAAAATATGTAAATCAAATCAACTCTGGAATCAGATATCAAACGAATGATACGATAATTACAGATAATATTTGAGAAAATATCAAATTTTATGTAATATCAGTCAAATTTAAATACATTTTTATTTCAATTTTATCAAAGACTCTAATTATTAGCGAAAAAAATATATTTATAAAATTATTGGTTTTGAAGACAACTTCACTGTCTTTACTTCTGAACACACAGAGGAAGGGAAAAAACACATGATTTATATTCAGTTTTTAATTTCACATTTTCATTGAATACGTGAATAGAGTTTTATTTATTAAATATGAATTTTATGCAAATATATGAATAACAAAAAAATTACTTCATTTTAATACTAATGCAATATCTGATGAAACAATCGATCGGAAGTCATATTAAAGTTATATTTATATTAATAATAATAATAATAAAACTCAAGCCTTATGTGAGAAGAGAAGGGAATACCATTCTAATGGCACCGTCTTTTTTGTTGGTATGGGCTTTGATATCGAGACTAAACCTTCAAACCTTCACATCAATTAAACTCAATTTAAAGCTCACAAAAAGCCTAATGGAATGAATATACAAATTATAAACAATCAAATTTTACAGAATTATATACTTTTATGATTAATATAATCATTAAAGATATGAATGAATTATTATTTTCAACACAAAAAATATTCTAACATTTTTTCTATGGGTTTGCCTTCAGTTGAGTCAAAAAAAACTTTGCAATCATTACCTGTTGTTCACATTTTGATATCTTTATAACAGAATCGTATAATTAAGGAATCATTTGTTGTTTTCATTTATATAAGGATTTATTAGTGAAATAAATGCCAATTAACTATTAATCAGTAGTTTTGAGGAATAAATAAAAAGCAAAAAATTAATTATCATTTTATGTATTATTTAACTATTAGTTAGTATTCATAGCAATAATGTATTGAATATCAATTTGAAGCCAATATTTCATTCAAATTATACTCGAAATGCAGTTTAATTGAGGCTTTTATTTCCTATTATACAAATTGAATGCTATTTTAAACACTAAATGTTTGACTAAATAATTGTCTTATGTTTTTCAATACATATGAAGTGTATTCTCTCTGTTGAGTCAAATCTAAATAGTTTGTCAATTATTACCATTTGATAAATGATTGTAAAATATATGCAATTTATTTACAAATATATACCACTGCGAAGACGAGGATCAGCTCATCAACTAATGGCTAAATAATTGTTTCAAACTTTGTTTAACAACTTATTCTGTATTCAAATATTCAAAAACAGTTACGAAAAATAAGTATAATATACGAAAAAATATGTAAAACAAGAAATGAAATATAAAAACAAAATATAAAAAACATTTTCAAATCAAATGAATTGTTTCAGAAAAAAAGAGAGGATTTTGTTATAAACATTGAGTTCATCGGACTTTTGCTTTCATATAATCTTCAGATAACTATACAATAAATACTGTATTGAAATATGTTATCTGTTTTTTTTGAACACCTATTGTCGGTCCCAAACAATCCAGGGATAAATAAAATCTATTTATACGAACAGCAAGGGTTAGGAATGAGAAAAAAGAGGTGTATATTATTTAGTGGTTTAGTGAATGCCAATTATAACTACATTTTTTAGGCCATCAAAAGAGAAACAAAGAGTGAGAGACAGCACACACACACACAACAGATACTCCGAGAAAGGAAAGGCTGATAAGGGGTGAGCCGCCCCAACACTTATTCTAAAAAAAGCTAACCAACAAATAATATGTTTTTTCATTAGATTTTTTCAGTCGATTAAAAAACAATATTATTTTCTCTGCTTTTATGTAAAAGTATTGATAAAAGAGATTACAAAATAAATACCAAAATCAATGAAAGTCTTAAAGAGTGTTAATATTGATATAAAACTATATTTTTTCTTATATTTCGATTTCGTGTCAAAAATGTAATGAACTTTGAATTGAAATATTTATTTCTGTGGAAAAAACTTTTCTTAAGTTTCATTGACATTAGATCTGAACCGATGGGAACCGATGGCCGACCTGTGCCCTATCTGTGCTCTCTTTTGGCAATTAGTATATCTACAGCTAATCTCGATTACAAAACTCTTAGAGATTTTTATTTATCGATTATTATTGGTTTGAATGGAAAGTCATTATCGTATTGAATGGTGAGGTTAGGCATGGCTTATGTCAAAGGCATTGCTATTTAGAAATAAAATCATAAAATAGTTATTAATATATTATTTGATCCTCTATTCTGTGAGTGGAAAACCATTCAGAGCTATCATTTAGGGATCAGATTCTGTGAGTGCTGTGAATAATGAACTGAAGACTAACCACTAAAAGCTAATCAATCAAATGTATGACTGGTTTTGTGTCTCGAAATCGTAGTTATTATTTGCTTTCAAATCATTTGTATTTCAAATCGATTTATATTTCATTAGTTATTTTTGAAAATTATATTTTCATATAATTATATGAAAAAAATGTTTGCATTTTATTGTAATTGTGTCGACACTGCAATCGTATGTGCATTTCATCCTTATCTCTCCCCTCCCTTTCCCTCTACCTGTGCGCTTACATTCACCTGAGTTATTAACAAGATCATTTTGCAAACCATATGAGTGTTGGAAATAAATATAAAATAAATTAAAATTTAAATATAATTTAATTAACGATTCAATTGATTGTAAAAGTATTTCAATTGAGACAATGTTTGCAATAATAAGTGTTTTCATTGATTTGAATGAATTTTTCATAAAATTATATAACATTTTCATAACAATTATCACTCAATTCAATCAAATCATAATTTATTCAAATATTTTTCACAAATCATTTCATTGCAAAATTCAATACAATTTTTGATTATTTTTGATAAATAATTTTTGAATAAAACTTTTGAGTCAACTATTGTTTGAATTAATTTTGATGTCATTTGTCGTGAAATGAAATCACATTTGAATTGCATTTTTGACTTCATTTCACTTATGTTTTCAATAATTATATTTCAAAGCAATAATAAAATAATAATTTTTATATTCATTGTTTAAAAAGCGATTTTAAATTAATTTTTAAAATTTCAATTTAAATGTTTTGAGAAATTATTTGTTTGTTATTGATTTCAATTCTGTGACAATGAATGGCTCAAAAGATGATGACTATCTCAATGACGATGATGTCCAAGACTGGCTCAATATGATCTGGCAGAAGGATGTGGAGAGTGGTAGGCAAAAGGCAACATCAGGTGAACCCCTACCCGTACGCTACAACCCGGTTACATGGCTCCAATACTTGTTGATGAGCCCATTAACCACAAACACGTGCCAGAGTCACCCAGGTCTCCAATTGGCAGTGAGTGCCGTCAAAGAGAAATGACCAGAAGATGTCTTCCCATCCTTCATCAAATGCCTCAACAATTCAATCTTCATCCACAATTCAGCAAGGTCTTCAACGAGACATACATGCGAGCGAGTGTCTTCGTTTTGACCCCATCGCCTTATGCTCCCTATCTACTAGGTATTGCACCTGCACTTCGCAATGCAGATACCAGTGATGAAGAAATTCAACAATTATTCGATGAAATCTTTGCCAAGTTCCCAGAATTGAGCATGCACAAATGAACATTATCAAATTATGTTGATAAATAATAACTAATAAACAGAATATTCTCTCATAAACATCAATAGTCAACAAATTATTCTCTTTATTAATAAACATCTAAAAGTCTAATAAATTTTACGAAATAGTTATCCATTGAATTGAATTGAATTTCTTGTTCTTTATAGACGACTTGCACTCAACTAAAGTTGATATTCTGTGCGGACGTCTTAATGACAATTAATTTACAAATTGTTCGTTAATTCTTAGGCCACTGCTTATAGGTATGGCGTATAAGTATTAGGGGGAGAAAGTGAGAGACAAATGCAGTGCCTGTGCTGGACGCGAACCAGTGACCTCAAAAGTCATATTTACTTCGCCATCATTACCACATTCGGAGATCATCACACAATTTGTTTACTGCTCTAATGAAGACATCTTTCAGGGATGTGTTTGGGATCAGATGAAGCACTTCTTCAGCGATTTATCTTTAAATATAATATAAATTAATTGTATTAATAATTATTACTAACAAACCATTACCTCATCTTCTGTTCGGTGTCGAGCGATGCCATTATCGTTGCCAACAAGTGTTTGGGATCAACTGATAGCTGGACAGACATTGTTAGCAATGATTGAAGTCTTTGAATGAATTCAAACACAAAAAACTCATTCAATTTATACCAAATCTCAACTCAATGTTAAATACCTTTTGAGTCTATTATTCATTAAACACTTTTTCAGTAATTTATTACTTTTTTCAACTCTAAACCAACTCTTTCTGTCTTTGATATTTAGATCCATTATTAATGAAAATATTTAAAACTTAAAATTATATTAAAAATTGATTAAAAGTATAAATAAATGGATTAATGATTTGTTTTGATTATCATTGAGTGGACAGAACTATAGATATGTCATTGCATTGATAGCAAACAATAACCGAATTCGATATTTGGAAGAGAATTTGTTTTCATAAAAGCATTGTCAAAGGCTTTACTATTTTAACGAAGTTTTTGCTATAATAGAGTTGTATATAATTTTACATTAAATTAATGAAAAATATTTTTGAAAATAAAAATTAAAAAAACAATTGTTTTTATTATATTTAAAGTTAAATTAATTATAAATTATTGTATTATTTATATATTTAATAAAATATTATTAAAATAAAAATAATTATTTTTATCAATTATTTAATTTTCGTCGAAATTATTAAACTTTTTCAAACATTTTTTTGAGTCAATTCATCTTCTAATCTATAGATGTCTTTAGTGTTTGAAATGTGTTTTCAATTGTTTTTTGTTTATGTTTTCAAACGAAATGTTTTTCACAACAAAAATGTTATCAAAAATAAAGTCAAAACAAATGTTTAGTTATATTTAAATTGCATTCAAATTGCAATCAAATGTTTTGTCAAATGTTTTTGTCATTAAATTTGTTTTCATTTGTTTTTGTTTGCAATTCAGTGCTAATTATAAACAAAGACATCGCTAATAATGACCACCAATTGGTCACATATGAGATACAAGACGTCGTCCATCGATGGCGACGATCGGCCAATAACTCCATTTCCGGCTCTTCGACACAAAGCCCGACATCGAGTGACGACTTGTTGTCACAAATGGTCACCTCTTCGGCGCTCAACGACAGCCACCAACAGTTGACTGTCCACTGGTCGGGAAAGGGGTCGCCAGTGATCCTGTGTTTGGCGAAGAATAGGCCACAGAATCCCAACATCTCTTCAGGTGTTTATATCTCTCACAATTACGGCAAAGACTTTGCAAAAGTGACGGCTTTTGTGCTCAACAACGGATCCGATGCTGTGGTCAACAACTTCTATATCTCTCCTGCGGTTAACTCTCACTATATATTCGTGGATTCGCTCAACAATTGTCTCTTCGTTACCAAAGATTTTGGCAAAACATTCAAAAGAATTGATTTGTCTTTTACTCCACAAAAGCTTTCTCTTCACTCAACTAATGGTGCGTTGGTTTTGATGACAACCACAGCCAAAGACACTGCCAGTGATTCACAAACGAAGCTCTACTTATCGGAAGACTTTGGAAGCAATTGGCGTCCAATACAAGAACGCGTCCAACAGTTCTCATGGGGTGTCGAAGGCGTGGACATCGAATCGGACGTGAATTTGATTCTCGTTCAACGACAAGAACCCAATGGCTTGACGTCTATCATCAGTTCCAATGACTTCTTCGCCGACGAATTGAACACAAAGATGTGGTTAAACAATGTCCAAGAGTTTGAGATTTCGGGCAAATATATGTTCGGAACTCGAAGACTGAAACTCATTGGCGGCCAAAGAACTCCTCAAAGTCACAACTCCTACCAGTTGTGGGTCTCATACAAACGAAGTCCTTTCAAGAGAGCACTCTTTCCTCCCAACCAATCGTCTCCTGTCATAGACTACTATATCGCCGACGCGACCGAAGAGGTAGTGATGGCTTGTCTCACATTCAACGACTCGACGACACATTTGTACACTTCCGGTGAAAATGGTTCACAGTTTTCGCTATCACTCGAAAACATTCTATACTTCGCGCCGAATATAACCAGACATTCATTGGGTCTCGAATTCAGTTCAGACGAGCCGTTGGCAGACATCCACAAAGTGTCCGGAATTCGAGGCGTTTATATCGCCTCCAAATGGAAGGAACCGAAGAAGTCGATCGCAGACCTGATCACAGTTATCACGTTAGACATGGGCTCCAAATGGCAGCGAATACGACCGCCGTTTATCGACGCCGACGGACAGCACATTGACTGCAGTTTTGCGAACAACTGTTCCCTTCATTTGTCACAAAAGTTTTCATACCTTTACCCTCATCTACGACTTCCTCCTATCGTCTCACGACAGTCAGCCGTGGGCTTAATAATGGCGTCGGGAGTTGTGGGCACTTCCATCAAAGGCAAGCCTAACGTTTACCTATCGATCGACGCCGGCATAACATGGCATCAGGTGCTGAACGGCAACTATATCTTCGCTTTTGGTGATTTCGGTGCAATAATTGTTGCCATAAGTTATTACTCAAAGAACGGCGCGACGAATGAACTCAAGTACTCCATCGATGACGGCGAGAACTGGTCTACCATTCGGTTCAGTAAAGAGAAGATCAGAATTTATGGCTTAATGACAGAACCGGGAGAGAAGACAACTGTCTTCACGTTGTTTGGCTCTAAAGAAGATCCCAAACACGAGTGGACTATAATTTCGGTCAATTTAACCAAAGTATTCAAAGCGCAGTGCGTTTTGAGCGAAGACTATAAGGAATGGTCGCCGCATGACATCGACTCCGGTTGTCTGTTAGGGCGACGGGAAGTATTTCAACGAAGAATCGCAAACCACAAGTGCTTTAATGGCTTGCAATACACACGTCCGGTGGCGACACTCAACTGTCCCTGTCGTCACTCGGACTTTGAATGCGACGTCGGTTTCATTCGTGACCGAAGTGGCAACAAATGTGTGTTCGACGACCGGTCGAGTGTCGATGGCTTTGATCCCTTCTCAGTGCCCGAGTGGTGTCGCGTCGGAATGATGTTCAACAGAACCCGAGGCTATCGAAGAATCAGTGGCGACACGTGTTTTGGCGGCGAAGAAGACTGGTATTCGCCGCTCGCCATTCCCTGTCCATTCAGTCCCAAACACGAAGACCGGTTTGTGCTCTTCGTCCAAAGACAGGCCATCTCTCGGCTGATGTTGAACGAGGAGAAGCCCTCAAAGGAGAGTCTTATCCCACAGTCCTATTTAGTGAACGCAATCGCCGCCGACTTCGACCACAAACTCAATTGTCTTTTTTGGTCAGACATTGGAATCGATAAAATTATGCGTTTATGTCTCGATGGCAAACAATCGCAGCCGGAAGTGTTGGTCGAAACGGGACTCGAATCTGTTGAAGGAATCGCTTTGAATCCAATTAATAATCACCTGTATTTCGTCGATGGAGAACAGGCAAAGGTTGAGCTCATCCGCACCGATATCAATACTGAAGGCCGAATGAGACGAACGATTCTAACGAAGCCATCGATGGAAAAGCCGCGCGGAATCGCACTCAACGTCATTAAGGGGTATATCTTTCTCACCGATTGGGGGAACAGTAGACCCGCTATCATTCGGTGTGAACTCGACGGACAGAACGTGAAAGTCTTGTTCAATGAGTCGGTGGTCTCGTGGCCTAATGGCATAACCGTTGACTACCTGTCCGATAGGATCTATTGGGTTGACGCCAAACGTGATTATATCGCGTCGTCCGACTTCGATGGCAATGGACTCCGCTATGTGTCGGAAGGGGAGGCGACTCCACATCCGTTCGCTTTAGGGGTGTTCAAGAATTACCTCTATTTTGATGACTGGAATCTTCAGCAAATCGTTTTGATCAACAAAATCGATGGTTCGAATAGACGGGTCATTTTGAGTGACATCAGTGGCGCAATGGATCTGAAGATCATTACTCCAGAACTTCGAGACAAGACTAACGTCTGTAATAAGCCGTCCAATTGTTCCCATTTATGTGTAGTCAAACCATTCGGTGGCCATATATGCCTCTGTCCAGGTATGTCATATCCATGACATTCGATGAGATAATTGACATTCACTTTCAGATGGGTTTGTCGTCGAGAAGACACTCGAAGGCGAGAAATGCAGTTGTCGTTCGGGCGAAGAGTTTGCCAAAAATGGCGCCTGTAAGCCGAAGAAGGAGGGCCTGACCTGTAGTCACGATGAGTTCAATTGCGACAATGGATTGTGTGTTCAAAAGTTGTGGAAATGTGACAGAGATAACGGTGCGAACGGTTTGCCATTTGACTGACAATTGATTTTAATTGTTATTTCTTTAATACCTCTCAAGACTGTGGCGACGGATCTGATGAAAAGGACTGCTCTGACAATCAATGCAATGATAATGAATTTCAGTGCAAGCGCTCAAACAAATGCATTCCTCAGCACTGGAAGTGTGATTTCGACCCGGACTGTGAGGACGGATCAGATGAAGGTTTGGTAGCTTTAGTGATGGTTTGACTTTAATATCAATGTTTTGCTTTCGAAAGACCTATCGATTTGTTCGGCACTGTATCCGAAGTGCAACCAAACCACTCAATACCAGTGCAAAAACCATCGATGTATTGACAAACAACGCGTCTGTGATTTGGAAGACAATTGTCGTAAGTGTTTGTTCTTATGGAATCACAACCATTGGAATCAAGAATATGAATATGATTTTAGGCGACGGTTCCGATGAGAGCAACTGTACGTCGAAGACATCCAAATGCAAAGACGAAGAATTCAAGTGTCAAAACGGCGACTGTGTTCTGGCCGTCTGGCGCTGCGACGGTCTGTCTGTCCTCTTCGATGTCAGCCTTTTATGCAATTTTTGTTATCAATTTTCAGGTGATATCGACTGTAGAGATAAGTCCGACGAATCCAATTGTTCCAAAACTTCTTGCAATTCGTGGCAATTCAGTTGCGATGGCATTAAATGCATTTTCAAGACATGGGTCTGCGATGGAGAGTATGACTGCAGGGTATGGCTGTTTTGGGCACACCATTAAAGACAATTCAATTGAGGGCAACATTTGTGTTACAGGACTTGTCGGACGAAAAGGGCTGTGCGAACATCACATCCACTCCGAGCCCACAGTCGACGACAACAGTTGTGAATCCCATCTCTTCATGTGTTGGCGATTGGTTCCAATGCACGAGCGGTATATGTGTTCCCCTCATCTGGCGCTGCGATACAGTCGACGATTGTGGCGACAATAGGTTTGCGTTCAAAGCTATTCATAGTTAACATCCCTTTCCCAACATCTTTGCTGATAATCAATGCCATCGTTAAGGCCAGTGCTGTTGAAGCTCTGGTATATTGTTTTCGATGTTTTCAACCTTTGAATCAAATCTACGAATGAATGAAATTTATATTCATTTTTTGAATCACTTCTTAATGTCTTTCATGTATTAGCGATGAGTTTGGATGCGTTCAGAACAAGACCACAACGAAACCTGTCGTTCCTGATGTGGTTAAGGATGGCTGTGGTCGTGACAGATACCAGTGCCGCGACGGACAGTGCATTTGGGACTCATGGATATGCGATTCACAAAAGGATTGCGATTCCGGCGAAGACGAAGAAAATTGCAATTTCGGACCAAAGAAGTGCTCGGAACAGGAGTTCAAGTGTGTCCACAGTTCGGGTTGTATTCCATTGAGCGCTGTGTGCAATGGAAAGGACGATTGTGGCGACGACTCGGATGAATGGGGTTGTGTTAACGAACACAACGACAAAATCAAACCTCCCAAATGTCAGGGCTTTGTCTGCAAGAGCGGTGAATGCATTGAGAGCTATAAGCGCTGTAATCATAGGCCCGACTGTTTTGATGTCAGGTATTGACAAAGACTTGATTTATAGCACCGAATGAATGACTAATTCTTTGATTTGGTTCCTATTTATGATCAGCGATGAAGAGAATTGCAGTCAAACCTACTATGCGGTGAATGACCTGAACATCGACTTCGAGAGCATCACTTCCAACAGCTTTACCATCAAATGGAATACCCCTTCAAGTCTTCGGAAGTTCTATTTCATGCCCTCTTATTCTCGACTCAACACAAATGTATGGCAAAACCAGAGCTGGACTCAAAGCTTGTCGTTTAAGTTCGAAGGCCTGGAACCGGGAGTTTCCTATAACGTATCGGTATATTGCAAACTCGTCAATGAGACCCAACCCTACCCTCCCCTTCAGTTCATTACAGTCACGACAGAAGATTTAGGTATAAATTAGGTTTTTTTTTCTTCTGACCACTAATTGTCTCAATACTCGCCATCAGCTCCCAGTCCTCCCATCGATGTTATGGTCAAAGAATCGTCAGATAATAAAGTTCTTGTCAGTTGGTCTCCACCGAAGGCCTCACATGGACTCATCAAAGGGTATCGAATCTATTATTCGCCTCCATTTCCTCCAATCAAGACAACAGTGAGCGCTTCGAAGCCAAACAGTTTGCTAATCGATAAGGGCTTCGAGTCAGGGATTAGGTATAACTTCTGGGCCACAACACTGACCACAAATCTCGAGAGTCGCAACTCGAATAAGACGTGGCTTATCATTGGATCCGTTGTGACCATAAGTCGAATTCGATCGACAGATGTGACCAATTCAAGCGTTACCATCGATTGGACGTTAGATACGAACCGATCGATCAATTGGTTAATCGAATACAGATGTGATGACTATTTCATGGGCTTTGTTAAGAACATTACCACCGATAAGACAATGGCTGCCATCCATGGCTTATCGCCTGGTGTTAACTATCAGTTCAAAGTGTTGCCAATAATCGACGGCTCGGTTCTGTTGAGCGGAATCGAAGACAATATTATCACCGTTTTGACGAAGGGTGTGATTTTGCCGTCTGTGCCCATAAGCGACAGTTCCATATCGGGAACAACAGTGCGCTTGACGTGGAGTAAACCCAGTTATCTGTCCGTCAAACAAATCGATTGGGTTTTTGGTGTCTTCTATGGAATCACTGAAAACAAGTTAAGACTTTACGCGAAGACAAACGAAAGCAAACAATCGATAAATAATTTGCTTTCGTGTGAGTCGTATATATTTCAGGTGCGAGTTATGGAGCCCTACGGTATCGGGCCGTCAGTCAACTCCATGATACTGAAGACCCAATACGATCCAACGGCGCCGCCAAAGAACTTCAGTTATCAACGAATGCCAAACGATAGGACAATGTATTTGCTTTCGTGGAACTCTTCGTGCGATCGAATGGCCGACACTTCAGTTGGATATCAGATATGTGTCAAGGATTTGGTTAAAGATCGCGAACATTGGTTTCAATTGGCGCCCAGGGCTGAGACGGGCGTCGATATGAAGCTAAGGGTTCATTTCGGCGCCGTTTATGAGATAACGGTTGGAACCGATCAGCCGAACGCCCGGTTCACAGACCCGGCGCGACTCAGGCCAATAGGTTTGCCACAAGTGTCCAAATTGGATGGCGTTCAGCAAATAAATGGTTCCCTTTATATCATTTGGAAGAACATCGAAGAGAAGGTTTGGCCGAAAGAGTTACTCAACCATAGGTTTGGATCACTTTTTGGTCGTTTGAAAGCATTTATTGAAAATAATTCATATTTTTTGCTATAGTTTTGAATACAAGGTATATGTGAGCCAAACGCCGAACGTCAAAGAAGGGGATGTCGTCTCGGCTAAGAGTCCGCCGATTACCTATACGGCAGATAAGGGCAGTTATTACGTGGCGGTCGCCCTCTGTGAAGAGCACGGGTATTGTGGGCCTCTGTCGGACACCATAATCATTGCCAATCCCTTCGCTTCGAGTAATTCTATTTTGAATTTTATTTTCGTTTTTTCTGTAATTTATTTAAAAATTTTGTTTGTATTTAAGATTCGTTGATAATTGAGAAGAAGAATGTGATCGGAGTTGTGGTCATCACAGGTGTTGTGTTCATAGCACTGGCGGTTGTGTTGGCCGTATATGTGTTAAGGCATCGACGCCTTCAAAGAAGTTTTTCCTCTTTCGCGAGCAGTCATTACAACTCGAGGTCGGGTTCGGCCACTTTCACGACCAATGACGGCTTGGGTATGACTTTCCCTTACATTGGACTCAGTGTTGAAATCAATGAATGTTTGTTTTACAGAAGAAGACGACGAATCGCCTGTTTTCAGGGGCTTCTCCGACGACGAGCCCCTCGTTTTGGCCTAACAATGCATTTCTATTGAGTTATAATTTCCTTAATTTTGTGATATTATTATATTTTTTAGTTTTACATCAATTGATAAATAGCTATATATTTGACATACGTTTCGTTTGCATCGAAAACTAGTCTTAAATAAAGAGAAATAACGTTTCATTCAATCATTAATTGCTTTTGAATTTCATTTTAAATAACATTTTGAAGTGATTTCACTTTTGAGTAAAAACTTACGATGAAATACAGGGGCATTAAGTCTAGGGGTGGAGATAAAGGATGGGAAAGTTGTATAGAAGGAAAGGGTCGAAACACAACCTGGAATTCTGATTCTATAAAAAAATTCATTTTTGACAGACATTTAAACAAAAAAAAAACATTTTTTATTTAAAAACATTGATTGAAAACATGAAAACTAACGACATTTAGAGCACTGGTAGTTCACTAGTGATTAAAATCAGACATTATTTTCAATTGAGACTAAAATAACATTAAAAACAAATATATTTAGAAAATCAAAATTCAATGACTAATAAGCGAACGGCCGGTCATGTCATGTTCGGGCGCCGGTATTCCAAGCAAGTCTAGTACAGTGGGCGCGACGTCACATAAGGCGGCGTTATGTGAGATACTGGCGAACTTGTGGCCGGTGTTGGCCATTATGAACGGCACACGATTAGTGGTGTGCGCTGTGAGGGGACCTCCTTTGTGGTCAAACATCTTCTCAGCGTTTCCGTGATCTGCGGTAACCAACAGAACATAGCCATTCCCTTCGCAGGCTTTCCTCACAACGTCGATGGCCTCGTCGGTGGCGGCGCAGGCCTTCACCGCCGCCTCGTATTTGCCGGTGTGGCCGACCATATCTGGTGGCGCAAAGTTGCACATAAGGAACGGGTATTTCTTCGTTGCGATCGCTTCGGCCATCGCTTCGCCGACGCCTTTGCAGTTCATCTCCGGCTGGAGATCATATGTGGCCACTTTGGGAGAGGGAACCATCTTTCGTACCTCTCCCTCGAACTCCTTCTCCTGTCCCCCATTGAAGAAGAAGGTCACGTGAGCGTACTTTTCCGTCTCTGCGCAATGGAATTGTGGCCAACCCTTAGCGCTGATCACTTCCGCCAACACATTCTTCGGTACAATTGGCGGATAAAGACATTTAAAGGGAAACTCTTTCTTGTATTGAGTCATGGAATAGATCTTCAGATTCTTTGGGATCTCTTTCCTGGTCTCGAAGTGCTGTTCGACGCCTAAGGTTTCGGTGATTTGTCTCATTCTGTCCGCCCTGTAGTCGATGAACACAAGAGTGTCGTTCTCTCGGATCAGACCCTCTCTGTTGACGATAATCGGCTTCAAGAACTCGTCCGTCAGTTCCGAATAGTTCTTTTCGATGAGATTAACGACGTCTTCGACGGTGGAGTCGAAGCCCTTGCCTTCGACGAGGCCTTCGTATGCGATTTGGATCCGTTCCCATCGCTTGTCCCTATCCATGGCGTAATACCGACCCATAATCGTACTCAAGAGACCATAGTTTAGTTCTTTGGTCCTATCGATGACTTGTTGGACAAAACCGGAACCAGAGGTCGGACTCGTGTCGCGGCCGTCGGAGAAGAAATGTATGTATGTTTTGGTCACTTCATTGTCTTTCGCGCCCTCAAGAAGTGCATACAAATGGCTGATATGTGAGTGAACGCCGCCATCGCTGACCAGACCTAAGAGATGAAGTCTTCCGCCGGAAGTACTCTTCGCACGACTGCAGGCGTCGACAAAGTTTGCATTTTTATAGATTTCCTGTTATTTTGAGATAAAGACAAATGTTATGAAAAAACCAAAGACTGATCCAAAACTGTGACCACCTTTGACTTGACGTCTAAATTGATCCGAACTATGTCTTGATATATGACACGTCCGGCGCCTATATTCAGGTGTCCGACTTCGCTGTTGCCCATCAGCCCATCCGGAAGACCCACCGCCAGACCCGACGCGTCTAACGTTATGTACTGTCCCTCAGACCTGGCCATCGAGTCCATGACGGGTGTGGAGGCGTTGGCGATGGCATTGCCGTCCACTTCGTTGGTTACACCCCAGCCGTCGATCACTACTAACACCACTTTTGATGCCATTTATCACTCTTTTTCGTATCAATTGATTGTCTAATCGTTTTGAATGTCAAACTCAATGCCAAACCTGTGATGTAATAGCGATGCAAACCTTGGGATCAAATGAGGAACTGATGTCTGCTTTAAGTCTATTGATTGACGATTTCGTGCAATAAATGACGTCGTCTTCTCATAAAGTCTGTCTGTTCAACAGATTCTGTTGTCTTCACAAACAATGTTTGTTTTGTTTACAAACTGTTCACTTGTTTTGTATAAAAACTTTAATTGAATTGAATTTATATATGAATTGAATGACAAAAACAATGAATTTCTTTAAAACATTACTTAAATGTAATTTAAATTTAATTTTCACTTAAAAAAACACTTTTTTAATGAGATTTTCATTCAAACAGTGAATCCAATTGTCGTCCAATCGTTTCGGTGTCGAAAGTTTTGGCCGATTCCTAAGGACCTGACCAGTGATACGACCTCTGTATGTATGACATGACCTCTCACTCACATCCCATGTCTTACAGCCATTGAAATGCCTCCCGAAGAGGAACGACAGCTCATTGAACTGCAACCCAACCCCAGTTGGCATGGGGTTAGGCCCCGGAAGTCGCCCCGAGAGTTTTTGGACATCAGAGGACCAGAGCTTATAAACAATACGTTAATTCACAGACAGTTTGGGATAATTGTATGTCTTGTGCTGTGTATTCGCGGCTCAATAATTCACATACCGTTCCTTTCGCAGGCGCTCACAGGGGTTGAGCTGACCATTGCTCACATAAATATGATCCGGAACACCATTAACAAGCACATGGATGTCAGGAAGATGTTCGCCGTGTGGCGAATAGAGCCCCCCTGGAAGCCAGTAACCAGAAAGGTATGCCATTCCCTCTCCCATTCCCACATCACTAACTCAAGACAACTCTTCCCATTAGGCTCAGGGCAAACGTCATGGCGGAGGAAAGGCTCCGATTCACCACTACGTGACCCCTATAAGAGCCGGTCACGTGATTGTGGAAATGGGTGGTCAGATAGAGCTCGAAGATTGCTATTTCTTCTTAGAGGCCATCTCTAAACGGCTTCCCTGTGACGCCTTTCCCGTCAGCCAAGAGATTCTCGAGCACTGGGAGGAAGAAGAGAAACGTCTGAACGAAACAAACATAAATCCCATTAATTTTGAACGTGTCATCAAATACAATATGCAAGGATGTCATCAATGGGTCACTCCTTACGAGAAGTTATGGTTTGGAAAATATTATTAAAAATAAATATTCATTAAATAAAAAGTTTTTTATTATTTCGAAAAAACATTATTTTTATTGTTTTAAACATTAATCGTTTGGATCTGATCTTCGGTGGCGTTTTGGTGGCAATCGAACTGTCGTTTCATTTCATACATAATAACTGCGGCGGCGATGGAACTGTTGAGGCTGTCGACGCCCACCGCCAACGGGATCTTCACTTTCCTTCCCATGTAATCATAGGCCAATTTATACGACTGTGCACTCAATCCGTGCGTTTCGCCGCCGATCACCAAAACGGTCGGCCTTTCCGTGTCTGAAGAATAACATTTCGCATCGGAATAACTGATGGCAGGAATGGAAGAGTTCTTATATGTATTCAGTTCTCGATTCCTGTCATCGTATGAGTCGTTTCTGAGAAGAGTTTTCTCGTCTCTATCGGTGCTATTAATCGTATGGAACGGTATGTTCGACTCGTCCACACCATGGCTGACAGTGAGATCATCTTTCGATTCGGCGATCAATACATTGATTGGTTTGTCATTCGGTATGTAATTGAAAAGTAATGGCCATTCGATGTCAGTGTATATCGGGAGCCGAAAGTGACCGCCGGCTCCCGAGCGCAACACTTTTGACTCCCAGACATCCGCACAGCCCTTAAGCAACAGTAATTTCATGGCACCGACAGCTGCCGCACACCTGACCATTGTTCCCAAATTTCCCGGATCTCTGATATTATCCGCAACCAAAATAAGGGGTAATTTTGGCTCATAATTGGTTGTGATTAGGGTGTGATTGTTGGGTCGTTCGCAAACGGCGACAACACCTGGACTTGTGTTCAATTGGCTGAAGAGTTCAATGTCTTTGTAGAAGACTTTCTTCAATTGAAGACCACTTTCTGTCAAACGATTCAAGTCATGAATTTCGACCAAATTTTCTTCTTTTGAGAAATAAATTGCTTTTAATTTGATGTCAGCTTTGATTGCATCCGATATCAGTCGTTTGCCCTCTAATAACATTTCGTTATCCCTTTCCCTTCCTTTCCTTGTCTTCTGACTTGACATTAATTTACTGTTGAATTGAAAACAAGTATTAATTTAATGGCAAAAAAACGTCTACAAAAAACTCATACAAAAACTCTTTGTTATCTTCGCTGAGCTTCTGGTAAACGGGAATTCCTGCCAACTTTGGTCTCAAAACGTTTTCAAACTTTTCTTTCTTTCCTTTCATTTGATTTTCATTGAATTTATTCTCATTTTTATCATTATTTTCGTTGAGTTTTTTATTAGTTTTATTTGATCTCAAATTTGGTTTTGTTTTTGTCTTAACGTTAAAGTCATTGCAATTACCATCGATTGTCTTATGATAATCACTGAAGCCTTCGTCAAAGTTTTTATTGTAATCTCTTCTCTCTCTTTCATTCATCACATTTGGTCTGATCTCAAGATCTGCAGAACTGATGGACTCTTTGTAATCATTTTGTCTGTAATAGTCTTTTCCCGAATCGGTCAACACTTTGAACGGTCTTCGGCTGAATGTCTGCCGTTTTGTACGGATTATTGTCTTATTTATCGATGACTTCGTCTGACAATTGATTTTCACCACTGAATTGATCCCAACAAATGAATTTGTGAATAACTTAAGCATTTTATGTGATTTTAAACCAATAATTGTTTACATAATGTCTTGAATTACATGTGATTTACCAAAACTTAGTCACTCATAGATTACGTCCAAAATATATGACAATAAATGAATATTTTTTATAATGCTTTTGAATGGGTTTTTATGCTTAAAGGGATTCAAAATGTTTTACTGAACGTTGTTTATGTAAATTAATTTTGATGTCATTTGTCGTGAAATGAAATCACATTTGAATTGCATTTTTGACTTCATTTCAATTAAATTCAATTAATATATATTTAATTTGATTTCATATTTAATTTAAACCATTGTCTCATCGAGTGATCAGTGTTTTGAAAGACATTAACAATGAATGAAATGCTTGAAAACGATATTTTGGGCGAAATCAGTGGTCATAACATGAATACATCCAACCATTCAAACGATGTCCAAATGAGTGACCATTCGTTTGACGGCCAAACGGACGACCAGAACGTGAGCGCCGAAGACGTGTCTCTCCAACAGTCGACCATCGATTTGGACAAAAGCACGGTTTTGGCTGTTCTTCAGTTTCTCAAGAAAAACAATTTACAGCAAACGGAGAATCAGTTGCGAAAAGAGACCAAAAGTCTTCTCAGCGAAGAAGAGGTGAATAAAATGGATGTCAACCAAAACGACACGAATTTGTCCAACGTTTTGATGATCAACAAAACCGATGAAAACCCTGACATATATGAAGACAATTACAATACTCTCCGGAAGTTCATCGAGTCTTCGCTCGACTCCTACAGACATGAGTTGGTTATGTTGTTATATCCGGTCTTCGTTCACATGTATTTGGAACTGGTCTTCAATGAACACGAAGAACAGGCCATTCATTTCATGGCAAAGTTCGGCCAACAGCAGGAGTATTATTATGTGGAGGACGTGAAGAAGTTGTCTGTCGTGACCAAAAAAGATCACTTGAATGTCGACAATGATATCATCGAAACGTTTAAGAATAATAAGAACTTATTTACTTTACGTCTTTCTCGCGATTCATACAATCATTTGAAGCGATTCCTTCAGGAGAAGAGTCGACCGAACACTTCCATCTTCCAGAACATCATCCAAGAGCACCTATACCTCGATGTCTACGAAGGCCTGACGCGAACCAAGGCTCAGGTGGAGGCCGTGGCGGGCGGTATGACTGGAGAACCCAAACGAGACGCCAATAAAGCCAAAGTCTTCTACGGTCTGTTCAAAGAGCCCGACCTTAAGATCGATATTCCCGACCAAGAGTTGGACGATTCGATCGGTGAGAACGGACAGGAAGTGGAGAAACCAAAGAAGAAGACCAAAAAGAAAGACTCGAGTCAGGCGAAGAAGGCCAGGGCTGACCCGAATGCGCCGCCACTTAATCGCATACCATTACCCGAATTGCGAGACTCAGAACAATTGGATAAAGTGCGGGCGCGCAAAGAGTCAGCCAAAGCGTTAAAGTTGGGGCCGGAAGTGTTGCCATCGATCTGTTTCTATACTCTATTGAATGCACAGCAAAATCATGAAATGGCCGCCATTTGTGCCGAAGTGTCTGAAGACTCCACTCTGTTAGCCGTGGGCTTCTCCGACTCATTGATCAGGGTTTGGCCCCTTTCCCCAAATAAGCTCAAGACTATGAAACAGACGACAGATCTGGAGCTGATCGACAAGGAGTGCGATGACGTCCTCTACCGAATGATGGACGACAAGAACACCTTCGATGTCAAGGTATTGGCCGCACATTCGGGGCCGGTATATGCGGTGAGTTTTAGTCCCTCACGAGATCTACTCCTGTCCTGCTCTGAAGACGCCACGAGTGAGTCATTGAATTGTCTTTTGCTATTTAACTAATCCTTTGCGAACCGACAGTCCGTTTGTGGTCGCTCTTCACGTGGACTAACGTCTGCTGCTATAAAGGCCACTGTTTTCCCATATGGGACGTGAAGTTCAGTCCACACGGATATTACTTCGCCTCCTGTTCTCACGACAGGACCGCCAGACTATGGGCTACCGATCAGTACAACCCATTGAGGCTCTTTGCGGGACATATATCCGACGTCGATGTATGCCATCGATTGATATAAGCGATTGATTTGAATATTAATTACTTTTTGCAATGACTTAAAGTGTGTTCAATTCCACCCGAACTCCAACTATATCGCCACGGGATCTACCGATCGATACATACGACTCTGGGATGTGTTGAATGGCCAGTGCATGAGATATATGACAGGACATAAGGCGACGATTTATGTGCTGGCGTTTGAGAACAGCGGTCGATACCTGGCCTCTGCCGGCGCCGACAAGAAGATACTCTTTTGGGACATCGCCTTCGGATACCTAATCGCCGAACTGTCCGGCCATTACGACACCATCTATTCGTTGAGCTTCAGTCGCGGCGTCGAAGGAACGATGTTAGCGTCGGGAGGTGTGGACGACTCTATCGTCTTATGGGACGTGCAGTCATTGCTGGATGACATCGACTCCGAGGAGTTGAGTCTAACCCAAACCCCTTCAGTGAAGTGAGCGATGAGTTTGAATGAAAACAATTGTCTTTTGGTATTAATTCTGTGAATGACTTTTTTCAGGACAAATGGCGAACAGTTTCTTCTGGGTTCTTATCGAACCAAATCCACGTACATATTGTCCACGCATTTCACGCGCCGTAATCTACTTCTTGGAGTCGGAATATTTCATTAATAGGTTCTGAGTCTGTTTTTTGTGAGATTTATTTTTCGATCGACAAATGTTTTGCACAAAAAAATGTGTTCAAAAATTGTGTGAAAAAAAGCTAACTATAAATAAGTGTTTTTTTAGTGAAAAAAAAGTCTTTTTTAAATGTCTTAATAAATAAGTTATTTATGCAAACGATTCGACCGTTGAGTCAACCGATACTAAAGCAATTGGAGATCCATTGACACGAAGAACAGCCCTGTTTTGGTGGTTCGCCGTCTTGTGATCCTTAGGCGAACCCATCGTTTCGTATGACTTTATTTCGCTGCTCTTCTTATCACTTAATCGCGGCGTTGTTGTGAACCACAGAAGCGCTATCACACAGAATACCAGACCACTGATGACGAAGACAATCGTCGAGAAGATTTGATTCCAATATTCTTCTGGAGTTTGAAATCGAAAAGAATTTTTTTGAATAAAAATTATTTACTTTTTTATATTTAAATTAAAAAAATTATTTACGAAAACCTGAAACACTTTTTCTCGTATTACTGCCATTGGTTTGGCTGTTGAGCACTCGATGCTCCTGGTGTTGGGCCAGCATTCGTGAGTCACGCACATTGTGTGACGACTTGTAGTGTTCAAAAGTGAAGATATCATTGTTTTTGTCGATTATATTATTGTTTTCGTTGACATCACTCATAAGAGCGGTGTTTGGCTTCACATGCCTTTCGATGGAGTGGTTTTGGATGTGATCTTCGGTCTTGTGTTTGCGTTTGAGGAGGTGTGGGGGAACGGCTACCGACGCCGTCAGCGTATAGGTCTCGGGCACGAAATTGCATACAACGAGAAAACGGCGCGAATTGTGTGTCAATATCTCCCTGTTCTCGTGAACCATAACCATTGTCTCGATTCTGGAGTTGTTCTAAACATACATTTCATGTCTTTTATAATCACTTCCCAAACATATGGACAATAATTACAATGATTTTACTCCCGCACAAGTCATGAATGATTGTGAGTGTATACACATTCTGACTACTGCTGCGATTGCCATACACTGAGCACCGGTAGTCGCCGGCTTCCTCTACGGTGATCTTTCCGCTGAAATATGGACCGGTATTTACGACCACATCCGATGTGTTGGCCAAACATCGGTTGGTTTTGGCCGAGACTGTCGTCAATGAAATTACGAAAAAAAATGTTTTTGTGAAATTCATTGAAAAGTTTTTACAATAAATGTATTGAAAACCAAAAGAATATTCAAAATCATTGCATATCGTGTTTGAGGGCTAATACACCCTTAAGGGTTCGTTTACCGTATTCTCAATACAGTAGTGTATATTATAGAGTCTATACCACTATATGTAACATAAATGACAGCCAAAGGAATGGTAGAGAAAAATTGAAAGTTTTTTTTTTGTTTAAAAACTCACAGCTTTTTGTTTCGACGATTACATTGCGATAGAAATCCTCGCCGTCGGCGACACCCGCTTGTGGCCGATAAGCGTCGGCACCGGGTTTGACATATATGGGATGATAGGGCGACAGTCCATAGCCAGTGGCCGGTGCCTCGAAGTCGGCTTTCACGCTGAACGTATAGTTCGTTAACATTCGTAAGTCATAAATGTTTGCCTCAAATGTGTTTCGATTCAAACGAATCAATTTGTCTATAATGGGATCGCTGTGCACACCATCGGCACGGGAGGACAGTTTATGACTTGTCTGAGGCGTCGATTGTAATCTCAGTTGTCTTTCACGACATCTGATCTTTGAATTCCAAGCGGAAATCTCGCAAAATCTTCAGTGGAATAACATATGAAACAAAATTATTATTAAGAAATTGAAAAAACATTTTTTCAAACACTTTATATTATAACTCACTTGACTTTAAAGCCAGTCATCCCGTGGTGTTCATTATAGTAGTTCCACCTGAGCTTCACTGCCCTATAGTCAGGTTCGGCACTCAGATTGTCGACGTCTGTAATCAAAAAGTCATTACATTTTAGGCTAATATTCGACTAAAAGATTAAAATAAATTATATTAAGAGAAAAACAGTTATAAATGTCTTTACCATTAAATCGTCGCTTATTTGGCGATCCATTAGTTGTTTGAATGCATTGATTGAATACAAGCAAAATAGTTATGTTTGTAATAATCAAAGCAATCATTTCACATGAATTCCTTAGTGGCCGACAAACTATTGATTGCTTTTCTTCGCTATGTCTTTGAGATCCTTCAGGTCTGGCAGAAAAAACACAATTTTGTTGTTGTTTTTTAATCGTATAATTAGTATATATTCTTTAGAATCAAGTTTTTTTGGATCAAAAAATATTTTTTAATTCATTGCTATTAAACTGAAAGTTAAAGAATAATAACAAAAAATATTGTTTTGTTTTTTGCGAGCGATAAATAAAATTAAGGCAATGTTTGAGAGAATATTTTTTGGGTTCAGAATATGAAGGGATAATTAAATTTTTCTTTGTTTCAAACTCCGGGCAAAAATATAGGGACAGACAGATAAAGGGCTGACACACACACAAAAACAGCAAATTAAATGAGAGGCTGAGAACACGAGAATACAATTGAGTGCTTGTATTCAACACCTGTTGTCTGAGATTTATAGCGAGGAATAGAAAACAAAAATTATATAAAAAGATAACGATTTTGTGATTTGAATGCCTTTTATGTGTAAGACATTATTCCATATAAATATGGTTTGAATTTTTTTAGTTTTAGTTTTTATGTTTAAAAATATTTATTACAAATACAGTGTATATGACTTTAGGGTCCAAATTGTAGCCTTGGGTCAAAGGCTGATACCTTTTCCAAAGCAATGTTTTCAATGTTTTTCTCTGTCTTTCAATATAATAGACATTTATTCTAAACATTTGTTTAATAAGAATTTTAAATAATAATAATTTACAAGACATTAGAAAAATTAATATAAGTTTTTCGGTAAACTATTTTATATATAAAGTCAAACAAATTATAAATAAATCAATGATATAATTGTATATCAATTACCTTATGTATCAAAGGATATCCCCAGGGTATGAGTGAGATATCTCTCCGATAATTACATTTGAATTACTGAAGAAATAGAGAAATATTTCTTCAATAAATGTTTGAAATCAAAGCAAAAACACAAAATCAATCGAAAAAAAGTTATAAAAATATTTTTCACTTTTTCTTTCACTGATATTTTGAAAGTCAAATAACATGAAAGAAAATATAATTTGATGTGTGTGTGACTGTGCTGTCAGTCCACAGACATGTCTTTTAATAATATCCTAACTTCTAATACACTGACAGTGAGTTTGAGATAACTATTGAGAGATTCATTCGCAACAAAAACAGACGAATCGTTGAGTTTATTCGACTATACCTTCAGAATATACTTAATATTTCAGGTTTTGTTGATTTTTGTGTCTTTAATATGTGTTTGAATGAGAGAGCACTGGGAGCACAATCAACCGATGCCTTCCCCCACACACACAGCACACAATTATTAGCCTGTGTTTGATTTATAACTCGGTTAGTGAAGCAACTCATGAGAGGTTCATAAGACCTAATCATTACAATTGCCTTTCTTTTCGCACTGGCATTCAATCCCTGGCCACTAATGCGTGTCCGTTGTGTGCAATTCAAGTGTTCATTCTTCTCACACAACTAGAACAATGGGTAACCCAAAACGATCCAGAATATGACTCACATTACCCCTTGAAATAAACCCTGAATTTTTGTATTTTATAGATTGACAGCAAAAATAAATTACATTTTTTTATAGAAAAAACTTTTTAAATGTTTATTAATTTTGAATGAAATCATTGAACGGCAATAAATGGTGCAATCCATGGATCTAACCCTGGTATTGTGGCCCTGGTATAGACGAGGCTTGCAATTGATGCGAAACCTAAACTCTTGCAAACAGTAGATCACAAAAAACAATAGGATTTTCAAACTCTTTTAGTACAGAAACTTCTGTTCCTATCATTTGATTCAATGGCAAAGACTTTTATACTAATTATATATCATTTTTTTGATGAAATACAAACAAAAAAAAACAAAATTTTGTTACAAATTTCTGTTTTTATTTAATTCATGTTTTTATAAATTGATTTCATTTACAAAGAATTAAAAACTTTTAATAATTTGAAATAAAAAATGAAAAATTGTTTTGAAGATCAATTCAAAGCCTTTGAGTCAAAGGATATCTTTGATAGTATTAATTTTTTTCCTGTCAAACAATGTATGAAATCCTTTAATGGTTTAAATTGTTGTTTAAAAAAACAAAATGAATTATAAGTAAAGAAAACAAAAATTGTGACATTTGGGCGAAATATATACAAATGTATTGAAAACTCATTCAATTGTAAGCTATAATTAAAGTGAAAAAAATTAAGAACAGATTTTGTGATATACTGTATATTCATATAAAGAAAATCATTTATAAAATGTAAAATAAACTAACGATTTATCACTAAAACCAATAATAATTGTCACAAAAGAGTAAACAAATAAAATAAATCATTTTATTTATGTTTTAGAAAAATGTGAGAAAAATATTAACAAAAAGACTGAGAATTCATTCAATGCTCTGTTTATTATATTTTTGTCATTTGTATTAAAAATAAATAATTCAAATGTTTTATAAAAAACTTTTCACTCAAAAACTGATCCCAATTTCAACTCCATTTCCCACACAAAGTACACATCAATTCCGAAACAATCAAACGATTTGTTTCATATCTAAACAAAAGGTCTTTATATCAAAAAATTGTAATGATTTTAGTATTCTCTCTGCAAACCAATGTTAACTAAAACAGTACCTTGGTACTTGTTTGTCACACTCACTGCAAGCTATTGCAATGAATAGATCTTACGATTGAAATGTTTTCACTATTTATCAAAACGTTTAAAAATTTGTATTTTATTTTCGAAAATAAAATTCATTTTTATTATACAGTATTTGAAAAATATTTTCTTAACTAATCTTCAAAATCATATTTGAATTTATCTTTTCTTACAAATGTTTTCAAAAACTATTTGTTCAGATATGAGAAAGTATTTCCTAAACATCTTTTCGTCTATAGGTCTAAAAACTATACGAAAACTCAATTATAAGTTCTTTCACTTAATTTAGTCAATAATATCAACAATTTTTGTTATGCCTTCGGATGTGAAGTGATATTAATGTTCAATATAATGAAAATGAGTTAAAAAAAACTATTAAACTCTAAATTACTTTAATTATAGACGAGATTGAGTTGTAGGCAGTGATAGGTTAATTGCATTGACGAAGAGCACCTTCACCTTCAATTCACTCGGACTTGAATTTAGATAATAAATAAAGAAAATGCGATATTTTCATCGATAAGGACTGTATTGACGGAACGTCTCATTTCATATCACGCTTTAATGTGTCTGAAAAAATAGTTTTGAAAACTTGTACTCAAATCAAAAACAGAAAGAAATTTCATTCAAAATCCATTTGAGACTAATATCTGAAAACAAGGCATAACTGATTCGCTTATATCATGTGGTTTTTGGTTATGAAAATTAAAGTCAATTATGTATGAAATCAGATCACCTTGGTCACTCATATTCGCTTTGTTATCAACAAGGTATCATTGATAATAAAGACCAAGAAGATTGTGGTAAACCCACACATACAGTGCATATACACAACGACCTCACTATAAGTCTATAATAACTTACTTAACATTTGTTTCAAATTATAGACGAAAAAAATTCAAAACCGAAATTCAATTCATGTCTAACTTATTGATAACAATCACTTGATATAGAAATTATTCACAAATTACACGCTTTTCTTCAAAATCGTTTTGTGTTTGACCTGAGATAGGACTGGAGGCCAGTTATATATAATGACCGCAACATTAGATGTTGTTGAGGACAGGCATTGAGTTTATATACTTATATATGGTTTGGAGAATAAAATACAAATGAAATGATTAAATGTTAATAAAATTTAAAATTAATGAATAAAAGCCATATCTATGAAAAAGATCATTAATTATAGAATAAAATTACTTATATTTTATAAAAATAAACATTAATTTCTTGTGAAACCGAAACGATTTGTTTGGGAATCAATCGATGGATAACTTTGTGCCAAAGCTTTTAAGTTTTGATATTTTTTTAATATAAATCTTTTTTTCTTAAAGACTAATATTTGAAATATTTTTTGTTTGTGACGAATATATAATAATAATTACATTTAACTAATATAGTCGTGAGAATCGAAGGGAGAACACAGGGAGGGGAGGGTAGAGAGAGATGATTGAAACCTCATAATAAAGTGCAAACTTTGCTATCAATGAACTCTTTTTTGATTAATAACTGAAAGAAATTAATTTCAAAAATACTGAGAAAATTGAACCAAATTTTAATTGAAGTTTAAAATTAAAAGTCTTTTCCCTAATAAAAGAGTTGTTAATATAATTAACTTTATTTGGAAAGTTATGAACACTTCATGTAATTCATACACAGCTATAAAAAGCAGATTCTTATGTAAAAAAAGTTCAATTTTTAAATACTTTTTTGTATGAAATTATGTTATATTTCTAAACACTTTTACTCTTTTCGCTCACATCTAAAGACATCGCTCAATAGCAGAGGATTTTTTTAAAAATTATTTTGTTAAATCAATTGTAAAAAACTGTCAAAAATTTTACTTTTAATTAATGAATACATTTTTTGTCATTTCATTCACTCGAAAATCAACTCATTTAGAGTTCACAAAATAATTGAGTATATAATCAGTGTCTTTTTGAATCACTCACAACAGGGTCTAAATATAATTATCAGATTTAAGATAAAAAAGATTTTGTTCAATAAATTCAATAGTGTTTTAATAGTTATATATTTAGGAAGTAATACATTCCTGTCATTCAGGAAGAGTTTTCACCTTGTTAAACTATATTAACGAGTGGTGGGTGGTTGACTGACCAAGGTTATACGATTGAAAACCTGAACACCGAGGATAAGGGTCTGTGAGGTTAGGGTCAATCGATATATTCAATCAAAACACAGTTCATACAAACCATTAATCTCTTAATTTTCAATTCATATCTACTTCGGAAAAAAACGTGAAATTATATTGAATTTCAAATTGAATTTTGAAATCCTTTTAACGTATATTATATTGAATATAAAATTTTATTAATATTTTAATCTCAAACATGAAATCACATTAAAGTAGAAAATGAAAAAAATAAATTATAACCTATAATATGGATTCAAATGAATGAGTTCTGATTTGCATAATACTTGACCCTCAGTAAAAAATTCGTCTGTTTTTGAACTTTATTTTTAGATTAAATATAAATATATAAAAATTATAATTCAATTCATGGAAAAAAACTTGAATTTTAATTCATGTAAATTATAGTTTGAATACAAAAATATTATATAATGATATCATTCACTAATTTATCATAAATTGTATCAAAAGTTATAATTTTGCAATAATTGAGTCAAAAGGAAATCATTGATAAAATAATAGACAGTAATATTAATAATATTTAATTGAAAACAATTTTTCAATAATTAAATACAGAATAATGTAATCAATGACTGAAAACAATTGAAGTCAACTGATGTTGAAATTAGATGAAACAGTATTAGGAATAGTATTCGTCATTTCATTATAGACCCTGAGTATTATTCTGGGTTATTATATGATGTGTTATGATATACCCCTTTCACAGGCGGTTATTTGTGAAAAGTGATAATTTCACTAATTTTGTTCACTAATAATGTTATAAACAATCGCTTTATAAATAAAATAAAAGAAATAAAATCAGTTTTTTTGTTTGAATTTTCGATAAATTGTTTGAATTCTCGAAATATCGATAAAAACAATGAATTTTGTATTTATTTGCAGAATATTATACAGAATAAGAAATAAATATATTTTTACAAATTCTGTGAAAAAAGATATAGAATGAGACATACCTTTGATTGAAGACAGACCACAAACTAAATCATATTTTCATTTGTAAGACACAAACAAATGGTTATTAAGACTAGAAAAAAATGTTTATTAACTAATGATTTCAGACAATGATATGACTGTCCATAAAGTGATTGAAGAGAAGAGAGTTTGTATTAATTATCAGGAATTCAATACAAAACAGTCACTGCTTTTGCACAACACATTTGAGGTGAAGAACAACTGCGCGAAGAACTGATCGCAAAAGCCATTGACGAAAACCTGATTTTCCTCTTCCGTAGACCAATGTTATGGTAGGAGTAGAAACTTGATATCATATTAGCCACCCGTCCAACAGTGAGTCCCCAAAGAACAGTGACAGTCCAATGACATTCACTCCAATTCACTACATTTAAAATTCAATTCTCAAAAGCGTTTTATTTAAATTGTTTGACAAAACAAAAAATTATTAAAAATTAAAATGTATTTTCAATTATGACATAAGAGAGAGAACAGGACATGAATGCAATGGTTAGCCCATAGGGAGAGAGAGAGAGTGAGAGACAAACAATTTTTGTTTTATATTTCAAAAACGACTGACATTTGAATGAGTGATTGAATGGCTTTAAAAAAGTTTTTTAGTTCATAAAAAATAAAGCCAAAGCACCGGCGTTTTTGGTGGCATTCATTCATTCAGTACATCATTTCAAATGGAAAATAATTTTTACATTAATTTGGATGTCTTTCTCCATAAAGACCTGTCTCTGTTGTTTGTGTCAAAAGAGTTCAAAATGAAAATATTTCTCATTTTCAAACTCAATATATATTTTGTGTTTACTTTCAAATGCATGAAATTTTTTCATCGATATTAACACAAAAAAAAATATTGAAAAACTTATGATAGGTTTTGATGCCTAATAACTAGACATCACTTCTCGTCTGTCTATATATGTTGTCCACAATTATATATATTTGAAAACATTTTTTTGTAATTTATTTTATTTTTCTCTAATTTTTTTCTTCTTCATTAGAGTCGAAGCAAAACTTGATGTCAAGTTTTCATTAGTTTTTTTTTGTGTAAATTTGTGTCTTTTCAGTCAATAAAACGAATAGTAAAACATTTTTTGGTATTTTATTTCTCAAAACATTTGAGTCAAAAGTATTCAATATTTTAATATTAGATCATTTTATTCACAATCACTTCATTACATTGAATGCCATTTCAATGAACTTCGAAAATAACTTTTTTTTAACTCTTTCTTTAAAAAAATATAAAACTTTTATTTAATAACAATTATTATCGAAAAATACTGATTGAATGATAAGAAAATTGAATGAAAGGAAAGCGAAAGGAAATTGATATATAAGTGAATTAAAATGAAAGAAAATTTTGAATCAATAGTGAAGTGAATTGTGTTGAAGAAAAACTTGAATATAAAGCGAAAAATACAATCAAAAAATACAGTCAAAACTAATTAATTTTTTTTTTAAATTTATCCAAAAAAATAATCATTAAATCTATTCAATCATAAGACATGAAAAAGAGAAATATTGCATAAAAATTAATGATTTCTAAATCAATAGACAGTGAAGTAATGCCTGAAAAATAGAAGATATTCTTAGATTAGGGAAAATCGTGAGAAAGTGATACCAGTATTCAGTTTAAGGTTTAGTTTTTTTGTGATCGAATTTTTTGATGAAATTAATTGAGATTTCGCTGTAATTATTGAGAAATTTTTGATAACAATTTAAGTTTTTATTGTTTGACCCTTAATTCTACACCTCTTGATAGTACCCCCTTCTGACTGAATGGTAATGAAGGCACACATTTTGGTGGAGTCTTTCAACTCAATTCTTCTTTGAATGAACGCAAAAATTGATTTGAATTTTTTGTAAGAAAAGAGTGAAAAATATATAACAAATATTTTAGTGGTTTAAACAAAAGGGTGTAAATCACTGCTCAGGTGGTTCTCAATGTCAAGACAATTGTGTATCCATTATATCAACTTTAAGACAACATAACTTCAAAGTTGATAAAACAAATGGTTTTATGTGATATTAACCCTGATTTTTGTTGATATAAAAGAGGTAGAAATGCGACAAACCATGTCTTTGTAGGCGTCCCCATAGACTAGGGATGAGATGATTGCATATATATAAAAAGTTATATAAATCAGGGGCTCGTATGAAGTCGTGTATGAATTTTTTCGTAAAGCGTTTCGTTGGTTCACTTCATATGAATGTTTGGAAGCAATAAACTCTTAAATAATAATAACAACAAAATTATAATTCATTTTATTATATGCTTTAATATAATGAAAAAATTAATTTCTTTCCGTCGAAAGTGTAAAGACATTATGTGTTAAAGACTTGTATGTATGCGTAGACATGACCAGGGGCATTTGCATAGGTGTTCTCGGTTATCTAATGACAATTGAATCGCTTTGAAGAATCGTTTGCAACGAGTGTTTTGAATAATATTTTCCATATATTTCTCGTATATTTTTCATAACGAATCGTTTGATTATATGAACCCTTTGCCAGCGTAATGACCTTGGTCACTATCAATATTACATGATATAAAAGTATTAACAATTTGAAACACTATTAGAGACACGAATTATAATTATAATATGCATTAATAGATGAAAAAAAATTATTTGCAAAACATTTTACTCTCCAATACATTATATACAAAATATTATATTTAAAAAATATTTAAAATATTGTTTGCAATCAAAAAATTGTGATAAAAGTAATGCAATATTTTTTTATAAATAATTATCAAAATTCGTGAGTCTTTTAAAGGTTTCGCTATTTCTTTAACAAAAAGCGGATGCGCTCTAACTATGGGCTCAGTCTATAAACAGGTTTAAATATATACTAATAATTACTTTTTATTTTCGGGTTTGGCTTTGAATTTAATTAACATTTTTTTTATTCAAACTTATTATATAAATATATTGCGAGAGAGAAGGAGAGAGAGAGAGAGAGAGAGAGAGAGAGAGAGAGAGAGAGAGAGAGAGAGAGAGAGAGAGCAAAAACTTTTGTTTGAAACTAATCTTTATTTAAAGAATAATTAATTGTTTAAAAATGTGTTTTCATATAAAAAACCTTTTATGACAACAGCCGCCGACCCCTATTGTAGACACGGCACAGACAATACAAGAACTTCATAATGAGTTGATTCTTAACACTAAACCAAACCTAACATTCAATACAAATATATCATTAATCAAAGGTTAAAATGAATTCATTGCAAAAAAATGTATTTATTTTGAAATTTCTAATGTTTTTCGAAAATAAAATATTATTAAAAACTCATTGAAAAAACTTTTTGATATAATCTCATATTTGAATAATTCAAAGAAAACGTATACAAAATATAATGTAAAAACTTTATGAAATTCTGTGAGCACTTAATCTTCGACTTAAGCCTAACTGTCATTCATATTAAACATAAGCCAAACGAATAACTGAATAATCATTGATAGCAAAAACACATAATAAAGTGGAATATATTTAACGTTTTATTATGACATTTGACAAACAAAATGCATTTGAAAATTAAACACACGTTTAATATTCTTCATATTCTTCCGTACATTCCCTTCGATATTGCTTTCATTTCCGTATCATTTGTTAAGAGAAAAAAACGACAACAAAAATAGTGAACACTTTTGGCATTAAAGTACAAAAAAAAAAGTTTTTTTACGTTTAGTTTATATATGAAAAAACTCCTTATCTTTGAATAGCTTTTAATTTAATGCATTTTCATTACTCACATCTCAATGGCCTTTCCATATATATTGACTGTCTGTCCACAACACTCAACACTGGTTCTCATCTGACATTTAAGAGGAAATAAAGTCTTCATAAAAAAAGAGTTCAGAAGTAAACAAAAATAAGAGTTTTTAAACTTAAAGATTAATTGTGAATATGAGTCAAAACAGTAATTAAATCGAGAGTAACTTTAGCTCAAAAATCACATCAAAAACCCGTTCAATGTTTCTGTAAATTGACTTCAATTGCAATCATATTAAACACTAATAAAAACTTAACGTTTTATTAGTGAATGTCTTTCCTCTCATTCACATAATGTGTCTCTAATTTCAGTTCATTTAGTAATAATAAAATACTTTAAATGACATTAAGTTTTGTAGAAAAAGTTTTACAGAATTTTTTGTTCATATATAAAAAAAAGTAATTAATAGCAAAGAATTCTATTCAACACATCTATAGAGCATATAATCTATTCTGAAATACGAGTGAAAACTCTTTTAATTATAAAAATATTATAATTTCTCTCTTAATTGTATGGATGAGAGGATGTGCACATGTATGTCATTGGCATACCTGTGCTCTTCAACTCTTTTTTTCATATAATAAATTGAGTTTATATTCGAGTTTTCGTTCAAACAAATGACTGTTTTATAGATAATATCAAAACGAATGCTAAAAAGTGTATCATTTTTAGCATTAATTAAACCCTTTTCTCACAATTCTTTAGGAAAGGGTCAAAAAATGTTCAGACAATTCACTATTATATTTCGGTTTGTGTTGTGTTTTGCCATTCATTCATATTTTTTTTTAATTTGAATTTAAATAAATGATTTTCTAATAAAATCCAATTCAAGACATAGTTAGACTCAAAGTAGATATGATTCATGTCATTGAAACCGCATTAAAAATGTTATCTTAAGACTGGCTTTCAATTGAATTAAGTTTAAAAAGTAATGAATTTATTCAATAAATTATTCGATATTTTATATGAAGTTTATATTAATTTATAGTTAACTATTATAACCATTAGATCATAACTTACTGTTCCCTACCGTTCCTCTACTCATATAACCAAAACTAATATATTTATTGAATATTAAAAGAGAATTTATTTCACAAAATATTCATTACTTTAATATATATTCAAATAAATTATTTTTATATTTTATGTCATATTTAATGAAAAAACGAATAAAAAGTTTTTTCAAACTTTTTAATGAAATCGCTTTCAATGTCTCTCTGTTTGTATGACTGACTGACTGTTAGCGAACTCTTTGAATGCATTTCAATATTAAAACCCATTTCAAAACAAAACACATTTTTTGTGTTTTTATTATTGTTTTTCAAATCTAAACAACAATTAAATTATGTCTGAATTGAGTGAACAAAACATTAATGAATCCAATGATGACACCATTGAAGACGTGAGCGAAGAATGTGATCAAAATAGTGGTAAATGTGATGATAAGAGTGACATAAGTGTGAGGAAGAAGAGGAAGACATTGAAAACAAGTGCTTCAAAGACTTGCAAAAGAGGTGTCGTTTACCTGAGTTTCATTCCTCCGGGTCTTAATGTCAATAGAATAAGACAATTGATGTCAGAGTTGGGAGAAGTGGACAGAATTTATCTTCAAAAAGAGAAGTCTTCGTCGACTGAGGCCAGAGATGGCCGAAGAAAGGCGTCGAAGAAGTCATACAACTGTCGATACGTCGAGGGATGGCTTGAGTTCAAGAAGAAAAGTGTGGCCAAAATGGCGGCCAATGTCTTGAATGGCAAACAAATCGGTGGTAAACGAAAGAATAAATTTTATGATCAGATCTGGAGTTTGAAATATTTGCCAAAGTATTGAAAAAACTGTTTGTGATTATCATTGATATTACCATTGATTGTCTTCTCTCGTCTTTAGGTTCAAGTGGTCTCATTTGGCGGAACAGTTGACATATGAGAAGGCCTTAAGACAACAGAAACTCAGACTTGAGATAAACAGAGCAAAGACTGAGACAGACTTTTATCGACAAATGTCTCATAAAAACAAAATGAATAAAAGACACAAAACTAGTGACCAAAACGAGAGCGAATCCAATGATAGGCGAAGTTATAAACAAAGAATCACTGATGAAGTGATCCGTAAGAGTAAGACAACCGACAACGACATCGATTACGAACTGTTGAACAAAATCTTCAAATAATTTGTTTGTCTTTTTATTTGGCTTTCATTTGAATAAAAAATGAAAAATATTTTTATAAAAAGGACTAAAAATAAAAAAAATTTTGATTTTAAATAAATGTTTGAATTTTTTATATAATTAAAGATCTGTTGGTCTGAAGAGAGACCCAAAAGACTAACTAAAGTACAGATAATTATGTGAAAAGCAATCGAAAATCACTTAATTGTATAGTTATTTGAAATCAATGTAAATATCAATTAAATAATAGAACACTGTTTTCAAGTGCTGTCATCAATCATGGCCTCGACATCATTGAGCGACTCCTCGGCCTCCATGGCCGAGTTGGACCTATTCCGGGAACCGCTGCGACCCGTCTCCGTCGGGTCCAAATGGACCACCACTTCCTCGTCGTCGTTGGCGTACTGTTTGTCAATCACTTCTTTGATTTGATTGTTGGCTCCCTTTGGGTCCAAATCCATGGCCCACGAAAAGTTCATCAGTGCTAAGTGGGTGTCACCCATCTTCTTGTGCACCTGACCGGCCATTCCATGCAAAAGAGATTGTCAGCGACTATACCACAAACACATATCTCAAATCACACATACCTTTCCTATGAGAAAATAGATGAGAGACTCTTTTGGCACGATTTGCTTGAGTTGTTCCAGTTCTTTGAGGGCCAGTTGGTGTCGGTCGAGCGCGAAATATATGGACGCCCTGTGAAACTTGCACAGGGCGTTCTTCGGGTCCATCTCGATCGCCCTGTCCAGCGTCTGGAGCGCGTTATCGGACTTCTTGAGCGCGTGCTGAACGACCCCTATGTGACACATGAGGACAGGACTGAACGGCGATATGTCCAACGCCTTCCGGTAGTGGAGTTCCGCTAAAGAGAACTTCTCCTGTTTGTAGTAAATCATTCCAATCCCATACCAGGCGTTGTAATGGCGCGGATCAATGCGAGTGGCGTTCCTGAAGCAACTCATCGCGTGGTCCATCTCATCGGTGACGGCCAACTCGTGACCCAATAGGGTGTAGGCGTACGCGAACTCCGGGTCCACTTGAATGGCCCGCTGGAGGAACTTAATGGCCGTCTCGTGTTCTTTCTGAAGGCTGAAACAGTTTCCGGCCACACACCAGGTCTGGGCCGACGTCTTGTCGTATTCGATGAGCTCCTGTGCCAGTATCGAGAGCTCCACTTCCCTTTGTAAATGCCATAAAGCGGTGCTCAGGTACTCCATGCCTTGGAGTCGATGGGGTTCATAGCGATGGGCTTCGGAAAAGTATTTGACGGCCTCTTCATAGCGAGACATCTCAAAGTACGCCCGACCTAACGATGTCAACACCCATCCCGTGTTCAGGTGATTGATGGGCAGCTTCTGGAGGGCGTCGATCGCGTCCTGACAGTAGAATTGGCCCAAATGTTGCAAAGCTGTTCCAAACTCGACCAACAGATCCAACAGACCCTTCGCCGACTGTTTCTGCATTTTGATCCCTGTCTGCAATAAGTCATAATTCGTGACCCCTTTATTGAGTTCCGATTTATTGATTTCGTTTAATTCGCTTTCTTTCTGTTGGACCGAACTGTCCATTCGGTTGAGCGCCGTCATGTTCGACGAGCTGTTGGTCCGTTTGGTTCGTTTGGTCGGAGTTCGCGGACGAGTAAGCATTTTTGTGGTCGTTTTGTTCGCTGTGTTCTCTTTGACCGAATTCGACGAACTGAAGAGACGCGAACTTCGCCGCAAGGACTGGGACTGTATGGGCGAACTCGAAAGCGTTACGGAGCCGCTCGTGTCGGACAGTTGGTTATTAGACAGCTTGAAGGCATTGCTTCGCGTCGATTGGGTGCCAATGGATGCCTGAGTCGTCTGTTGTATCTGCTGTTGACTTCTTCTGGTGTGCGGTTTCTTCGCCTGAATCTCATCGATAACGGAATGTGTTTTGATATCCGATTCGGACGTACTTTTGATGGCAAGCGTCGAGACGTCCGTTAAGGGAAATACACCGAAACAATGTCTGGCGACTGGAGTGGTCTGAGAGTTAAGTAGGTTTTTGTTGATTAGGTTTTCATTCTTGATATTTGTGGTCGACTTTCGACTCACTTTGTTGTGGACATTGAGTTTCTGTGGCGCCACACATGCAGTGGTCACCCACTGGTTGTTCTCAGGTGTGATGACATCAATGGTTCCCAATTCGGTGACAGACTTAATGACAGCGAATGGAGACGTGATTTCATACTTCGCGCCCGTGTTTATGGTCTGCAGATGACTAGTATTGCAATTGGTTTCTGACATTCGGTTATTCGACACCACATTTGAATTAGCGTTCAATAGATTCACTAATGGATTAGATCCGAGACATTGACTGAATTCGACATTCGTTATATTGAAGACCTCTTTCGGATCGACTTTAACGCCCAATTGGATTAGATTCTCATACGACGACCAGAGGAATGGATTCGCTTTAAGACTCTCTCTGTAGTAATGCATTGCATGCGAATGTCTTTCGATTTTGCCACAGATCTGTGCCATGAGTTGTGCCGCAAACGAAGCGCTGTCTCCAAACTCTTTCCTCAGCTCTTCGACGGTGAATGTGTTGCTCGAACTTCGGTCACACCTAATGTTGCCGACGAGCGCCTCTTCGGCTTCGCTGTACTTCTTGAGGTCGAGACAACAACGGGCTAACAGGAGCTGACACTCCGGTGTCGAGCACTGTCTTGAGGACAGTATAGAGTGGGCGGCGTTTGCTTTGCCCGAACGGTAATAACAAGTGGCCAACAGATAGAGGGAGTCATTGGAGGACACTATGGGGTAAACAATGGATCAATTGGTGAACAATTGGTGACTCGGGAACGGGTCATACCTTCGGCGTGAAGACGTTCAGCAAGAAAGATGGCGTCGTTATAGGCGTAATGGTTTAGTGCGAAAGATATCGTCGCCTCAAATGTTGGGATCAATTGACTGTTAATGTCTTAAATCAATGCATACATCAATTGGTACTCACTTTGACCGGCTCTGTGACCAACATCTCCATGTCTTCGCACTTCTTCGCGTCCACTATGTTATTGACCATCGATTCCAATGATTTGATTCACAACTCATTCAAAGAAATCACTTTTAATTCAATGTTTTCTTTCGTTTCAATCAATGGTTTGATTGTATTTTTGTCAGACAATCGGATGATTTTGTGGCCACCAAAAGACAGCCCCAGAGATAATTGTCGAGACAATCGATGTCCAAAAGATGTGAATAATTTAATGTATAATAAAATAAAAATAAATTAATAAAACATTTATTAATGCGATTCAAAGCAATCGTTGAGTCAATTGTCAGTCAATTGCAGACATATTTGCAGTCTTTGGACAACAAATGATTTCATAACGACTTATGACTCGTCACTACCTGTCTGTGCAATAGATGTCGCGCCCATTCATACATCCCTTTCCTCTGTGCAAACCCTTTGATAACTTTTTTTATTCTAAAACTCTTTTTCCGATGTCTTGTTTGAGACAATTGTCGTCAATGTTAAGATCAAAGTCTTTCACTTCAATCACTTTTATGTTACTTTGAGATCAAATCTGTTATAAAAATACCTTAAAATCCATTCAATTTTAGGTCAAAAAATAGTAATAAAATTTTTAAAATAAAATAAAGCATTGCTTCTGATCTGACTGTCCCACACAGGGCCCAAAGAACTGAAGCCCTGAATGGGGTTCGAACCTAGGCTACCCTGAGTGGGACCTGTCGCCTAACCCATTACACCAAGGTCAAAACTTTATTGCGAATTCGGTTTTCTCCAATATATTATAACAGTGTTATCGAATGATAGCTTTTATTATAGATTTACTATTATTTACAGTTTTTGTAACAAAACCACAATTTGTTACATAAAAATGCCATTCCTTATGACAGGTTCACTAATCCCTTGTTTTCTAATATTTTAATCGTTTACTGAATTGAGTATTCATTTGATTCACGTCTAAAGCCATTCATAATTACGATTAGTTTTTATAAAAGTTTTTCAATTCATTAAATATTTCCTTAAATTTCATAAAATATTAAATTTTTTTTAAATATAGAAAATATTTTTATATCAAAAGCAATGCAATGAATGTTATGTCAGTCACAGGATATCACATAAAAAATCTATTATTATATTTAAATTGAAATATTTTTTAATTTAAAAACTTTTTATTCCTTTTTTATTGTCATTAATGAAAATCAAATGATTTTTTTATACATTAATTCACTTTATTTTAATTTCAATGAAACAAATATTATATAAATATTTAAATATAAATATAACCGAAAAAAGTTGTTGACCTCAAAAGCAAGACTTGATTTGTATTGTAATTTAGGTCAAAATGTGTGTGAATTCAGTGTTGTATGTGTTTCACATCAAACGAGTCAAACCATTTGGTTATGAATTTTGTGTTTCTATATATTTCTTAATTAAATTTTTAATACATTTTTGTCATTAAAATCATAAATAAAAATCAAATTTTATCTAAAGTTTTATTGTTTTAATAATTCGAAAATAAATTGAATTTATTTGAGAGAAAAATGTTTGCGAAAAGTATATCAACTGATAGTAAAAACACGTCAAACCATATAATAATACCTTTCGGTTAAACAAATATTTTCTTAGAAAAAAAAAGTATATTTTATGACAAAAATGTTTAATATTTTGTATGTTTTGTTCGCTTCGATCACTCTATTGTCGGAACCGATTGAATGCAATGACAAACACTTGTGTCCATCGAACCAGTTCTTCATATATCCCTGTCGTTGCCTTTCCGGCAACTATAGAGGAATTACCATTGAGTGCAACGAAGCGAACTTAGCGATGATAGCACTGGGAGTCTCGAACATCAAAGCGCCTATCGATTGGCTCACGATTTCTCATTCAAACATTTCCCGTCTCTTCGGACACATATTCAAAGAGCAAACCATTTATAACTTGAAGATCACGAACACAACCGTCGCCGCCATCGACGACAACGTCTTGACCACAATCGCCAAAAGACTTCAAACGCTTTCATTAATCGGTAATCAATTGAATAAAATACCCGAAAGTGTTGTCAATAGGTTAACAAATCTGACAAAACTGGTCATCTCTGGCCATAAGCGCGTGACTGAAGTGAAGAACAATGTCTTCAGTAAACTACTGAATGTCATTGAACTCGATTTGAGTGATAATTCCATTGAGAAGTTGGAGACCAATTCGTTGACAGGTTTGACAGCTTTGGAAACACTTCATTTGAATGGCAATCAGTTGTCGAGAATCGATCGGAACTTATTTCTTCGGCTCAAAAAACTCAAACATTTAGACCTATCGTACAATGGGTTCAAAGAGTTGGGAAAATCAGATTTCAATGACTTGACAGCAATTGTTTGCTTGAATTTGTCTCACAATCACTTGTCGGAAGTGCCCCGAAGTCTCTTCGCCCGGAGCTCACAATTAAGAATTTTGAACTTATCTCATAATAAGCTCAAAGAGATTGATCCCTATATGTTAAGGGGGGTCCGATTCCTCAAAGACCTGTTCGTTAGGGGGAATCACATCAGACAAGTGGCGAGAAATTCATTCTCTTCGACAACAAGACTCAAGACAATCGATTTGTCTGAGAATGCGCTGGAAGTGATTGAAAGCGAAATGTTTAAAGACATGCAATGGTTAGAGCGCCTGAATCTGAGCCGAAATCACATCCAGACCATATCCAGGGGCGCGTTTCAGCGTATGTTTCAGGTGGTCATCGATTTGAGTCACAACAATATATCAGTGATAGAGTCGTCGTCTTTTCACGAGTTGTCCAACATATCTGATTTGGATCTGTCTTACAATCGCATCGAACAGATGGCGAGGAATGCCTTCGACACGAGTGATGTCACTTTGTTTCATCTGAATCACAATCTGATCCGTAATCTGTCGAAAGTGGATGTCTTCGCGAATATGACTGGACTTCGATTCTTGAATCTGAGCCACAATGAGATCACAGAACTGTCGCGCAAACACTTCACACCCAAAAGACTCTTTGAATTAAATGCCATCGATTTGAGTCATAATCAAATCGAAGACATCTCTGGAAACGTCTTCGAGAAGTTTGCTTCCATTCGTGTCATTAATCTCAGACACAATCGGCTGAAGAAAATTGGTTTCTCTTCATTCGGATCTCTGTCGACGCTCTTAGATCTGGACATTTCCCACAACGAGATCACAGAGATAACCAATGGCGGCGTCTCATCCCTGGTCTCCGTGAAGACCATTTACGCCAACGACAACAAACTGACGAAAATGTTTCCAATATCTGTGGCGTTGAATGTCTTGCATTTGGAGCGGAATAACATATCTACCATTCGTTCGAACATATTTCCAATGATCAACGCCTTACTGGCCATACATTTGGATGATAACAGTGTGACTGCGCTCGAAGACAACTCGTTTGCCAACTGTCTGACACTACAGACGCTGTCCCTCAAGAATAATCGTCTGTCAAAAGTGCCCATAAGTTCACTCAAACCATTGAATTCGATACAGTTCTTAGACCTGAGCGACAATAATATCAGTGCTCTGAATGCCAGAGCGTTGGGTAAAATGGGAATACTGTTCCACTTGAAGTTAGACCACAATCAGATCCACACTGTCCAGGGGCTGGCATTCGATGGTTTGCTGCAGTTATTGCAACTGAATCTGAGTCACAATCACATCGAGAGTCTGACGCCGGAAGTGTTCGCCGGTTTAGTATCGCTAAGAAGTCTCGACTTATCTCACAATCGTTTGACACAATTGGAGAACAGGACGAATGGTGTCTTTGATCCGTTGCTGTCATTGGAATACCTGAATATATCCCACAATTCTGTGGCGCTCATCAAAGAGAAGTCGTTCCCCTACTCTCAATGGGTGCCATCGAAGTTGAAACACTTGGACCTGTCGTACAACTCGATGCCGGTGCTGACCCAGCACTTCGACAATGGGCTGACACGACTTGAATGGCTTTCACTCAAACATAACATTATAAACGAAATACAAAGCAATGTTTTCGCGAATTTCACTCACTTAAGACATTTGGATCTTTCTGGGAATCAGTTGAAGAAAGTCATCAAAGGATTGTTCGCTCAAAATATGAAAAACTTAACGCATTTGGTCTTCGCTGACAACAAGATCTCGACACTCAATACACAAGAGATCATTCAGATGACAAGTCTTCAAGAATTAGATCTAAGAAGCAATCGATTGCTTCATATAAATGAAGAGTTTTTACCACAAATAAAGTCCGGTTTAATTATGGATTTCAGGGGTATTTATCACTTGTTTCTCCCCTTTCTATTTGCTCTTTGAATTACATTTCAATCTTATGTCAGATAATCATCTCTTCTGTGACTGCCATTTACTGCCATTGATCGCATGGATAGCACAGGACGTCCACAAAGCGGAACTTGAGGGCCATTCCTCTCTGGTCCACAATCACTGGTCTTCAGTGAAATGCTCGGATCCGATGATTCTATTGAATCAGTCATTCGTCGATCAAAAGCCAAATCAATTGAATTGTAAAAAAGATTTATTCGAAAAATACTCAAAACATTTCTTAGGCAAAAGTGATCTCAAAATTCGTGCCATTGAATGGTCTCGAAGAAGACGGAACTCATTGAGAATCGTATGGCTTGTACTCAATCGCATCGAAGACTTGGCTCTGTTTCGAGTGATTATCAAAAATGTTGACCAAAACCATATCGTCGTCAATGAGACCATCGAATACACTGTTAGAGAATATTCTGTAAACAATTTGAGTGAAGGAAATGAATACATAGTTTGTGTCAACGCTATTGACTCTAATGGTATACAAAGACAACAATTCTTTTCGCAATGCATTCAATTCAATGGCAAACACATGAATGTCGACAACTTTGTGTCCGCCGAGAGCTTACGGATCAGACAATTGCCAAAAGACATGAATTCATTTGCAAATAATATTCATTCATTTAATTCACAAATCATTACAACTTTTTTCGCAATTATTTATTTATTTGTAAAATAATTAATAAATAGATATTGAAAATGAATTCATATATTGTTTAGCAATAAATCAAATTCTTTTAATCACATGATATAATGAAATTAACCTAACCTAACCTAACCATGGTCATTAGTGGCAGGTTTTATCCCTTTAATGATGAGATACCCCTTAAAATTGATGTCATATTTGAAATGAAAAAACTATAAAAGCAAATAAGTTTACGATATGTCAATCAAATGGTCATTCATTTGATTCACAAAGAGTTCAAACTTCAGAAGTCTTCAAACTTGAGTCCAATTGAGTCCAAATCCTTGAACAGGATCTCAGAATCAGATAAGAATGCACTCAAAGATCAAAAGTTTTGATTCAAAACAGCATTATTAACATACATGAGGGGCCCCTTTCCTTGCTCAGTTACTGTCACAAAAATAAAATAATGTTCCTTATTCATAGTAACTAACAAATGACTCATACAGTCCAATGTCTGTTACTAAGAGACTGTTAGTTTCAAAACCTGTTAATAAATTATTACATAAAATAATGTTTTGTTAACCAATTGGACGATAGGGTATTGTTAGTTATAATGGATACGAACATTATTTTATTTTTTGACAGTAAATGGGCAAGGGGCCCTCATGTATTCAGTTTACACATGTACGATAGATCTTACGTCACTGTTTGAATGTTTGCTATACAATGTATAATGTAAACATCCCTGCCTTTGAGCTGTGTTAATATCTAAAAAATCTATACAAGATCAGTCCTGTTGATCATTGGCATCAAATCACTGACCAAACACACTGTCAAAAAAAACTAAATATATTTTTTATGCATAATATTTATGTGAAAAAATTATATTTTAATATTTGTTTTAATTCTTAATTAATTTAACTTTTTTTTATTGTGAATAAATTAGCACTCGTTTGACAAACACAAAGACTCTCTGTCTCAAAGACCACACCCTTTGCCACCTATTGTCTCGTTCTCTTCCCATCATGTCCTCGAAGTATAGCGGTCCCAACTGTCCACACCAGGACTGTCCGTGTGGTACATGTCGAAAAGTAGTCGCCGAACGAATACGAAAGAATATCAGTTATGGGAAGAATCGATTCAATGCACAACCAAATAAGAGATCCGGGGATTCATCTTCAGGATCAACTTCGAAGGGGAATGATAAAGATCAGGATAAATATCAGGGAAAATAATTTCACATTCCGTTCTGAGTGAATCATTTTTAACTCAATATTTTTATTAACCGTAATTTGGCTCATCAATCAAATTATCTAAACTTGTGTCCAAGCACATCCTGACCACAGTTTCAAAAAGTATTGAATATTTCTCAAAAAATGACCGAACAGTTAATTTTGAAAATGTTTGAGCAATTCTTAGCTATACTATTCTCTAAATATCCTCAATTCTCCGTTCTCAGTTCACAATTATCCTCAAGAGATCATGGAAAGAAATAGAGCAAAATTCTATTTTAAAAAAGCAATTTAAAACTATTTTACCTAATAATAACATTTATCGTCCTTTTTGTTGTTGTGAATATAAAAAACGTATTCTTTAAAACACAATCAAATGTTTGTTTGCATTAAAATTATTAAACAAAAACTTTTAAAATATTTCGAAAATTCTTTGGATTAAAAAAAATAAAATATTTTCTTAAGTCGTCTCTCAAACCGATTGTGTTGTCATTATTTCTTCGTATCTCTTATAGAATAAGGAGATCAACGGTGCGTTTGGTCACTCTTAAGGGTATGTTAAAAGAATAGTCATTTATTGTCGAAATAGTCATTTATTGTTCAAATAGTCATTTATAGTCAAAATAAAACTTCGCTAAAGTGACCCTCAACACATGATCGGTCGGCCCCCAAACTCCTGTGGCCGGGCTATGAACCGGGCCGAATAGTCATAATGACTGAATGTCAATGCCCTAATTATAAGGCACTGTTGAATGTTTTGGGTGCGAGAAAATTATGTTAAACATGAGACCAATGAGAGAAAGGGGAGATTTTAAGTTAAAATTTTTAACGAAGAAATGACTATAAATTTCTGTAATAAAACACCAGTTCTTTAGGTTCGTCGAAAACCCGCTATAACTATAAATGTCTTTTTTTATGCGAAACATAAATATATTGTTATTTATTATGCAATTATTTTTGATATAATGTTTTCTTTTTCTTAAAACCATTTCCTTTTGGAGTCTTAAGAAAACAAAATTTGAAACTTTTTATCGCTTTTGTCTCAACTGTTTCTCAACATAATAGCCAACAGAGCAAAGGTTTTGCCATTTATTATGATTTCAATACAAATAATATATGTGTCAAAAGATCTTTGAATAAACATACAGAGTATTACAGACCCATACTTTGGGGCCTTTTTTGCCTGTTTCTATGGATACGAATAAAATAAAGTTCGTAACTAACAATATCCTATCGTCCTATTGGTCAACATAAACATTATTTTATTTATGGCAAGACTATTGGCAAAGGGCCCCCAAATATGGCCTTAACTAAACCTCTGGTAATTAGTAAAGACAGTTTCCGTTCGAGCGCTTGTATCGGTGCTAGCATTGCCAATACAGTGCTCATAGCATCTCAATTCAGCACTTATAGCATTGCCAATACAATCGCACTCGTAGTGGCAACTGTCTTTACTCCTTACCAAAGGTTTATAAAAGAATTCTTTTTTCAATAATAAAAATCACTTTTATTTAATACTTTGTCTCAACTGTTTTTCATCATAATAGCCAACACTGCAAATCGTTTGCCATTTATTGTGAGTCAAATTAAGACAATTTTTAAACAGTTTAACAATCTATACATTTTGTGAGCACCTGATCATTGGCATCAAACCACTGGTCATACATACTGTCAAAAAAAAGTAAATATATTTGTTATGCATAATATTTATGTGAAAAAATTATATTTTAATATTTGTTTTATTTCTCAATTAATTTAACTTTTTTTATTGTGAATAAATTAGCACTCGTTTGACGAACACAAAGACCACACCCTTTGCCACCGATTGTCTCGTTCATGTCCTCACCCATCATGTCTCCGAAGCAGAGGTATTGCACCCAATGTACGGCACATAAAGACCCTAAACCATATGGCGGTCACACCTGTCCACACGAGAACTGTCGGTGTGTTAAATGTCAACAAGTAATCGACGAACGAAACCGAAAGAATGCCTGCAATAATAACACCCGATTCAATAAACAGCTAAAGAAGAGATTCCCGGATTCAGCTTCAGGATCATCTTCGAGTGGCAACGATAAATATCAGGGAAAATAATTTTAAATTGCGTTTTGAGGCATCATTTTTAACTCAATATAATTACAAATTTTTTCATTTGTTAATTCGTTGTACGAATGTTAACCTTAATGTTAACCTTAATTGTGCTCAACAATCAAATTATCTAAACTTGTGTCCAAGCACTTCCTGACCACAGTTCTCGACTCGACTTTCAAAACTATTTGTCAGATATTACTTATGACTGAACTCAGGGGTCGTTTAACTTTAACCCCTTTAAGAACAAAACATTTAATTTTTCAAAAACATTTAATTTTAATTTTATTTATATTTAAATAATTATCAAAAATTATTTTAATGGCATTCACTGAACAGTTGTTCAGATAATAGCTTTTATGTCCAAAGACTGTAATATGAATTATAATGTAATTCACTGTCCATTCATTGGCTAATCATTGGTCATGTCTTTTGAAGTCTTCTGTCATTTATTGGTTATTTCGTCAAATAATATAAATATTAATTGTTTTTCGTTTCAATAAAAATAAATAAATTCTTAATCAAAGCATTCATTCAATTATAAAAAGTTTGTAAAAAATATAAAATGTTTTCATTCATTGATTTGAATAAAAATGTGTTATATTTTTGCACAAAAAGTGTAACAAAGTTTTGGTTAACATTTTCGAGCAAAACGGCAATTCCCTGCCCGCCCCTATACAGGCCGAGCCAATGGCATACTTGGCGTTCCTTCGTCTCAACTCATACACCAAATTGGTCACTATTCGAGCACCGGACGCACCGACAGCTGTCATTGAAAGCATTTTATAGAAAATATTGTTTATATCAGAAATCAAAGTCTCTAACAGTGTATGTGATGTGCAATACAACACAACATGTGTTACACAACTCTTTGCTATCATTTCATACATTTGTTTACATTTTTTTTATCAAAACAAAACCAATTATTTTGTTGTCATTCATATGTCTTATCATTAATTGATTTCACAAATCAATGGATTTCTTGTATTCGCTAAATTGTGTCCAACTTTGACGACAACAGACACACAAAATGAGGTAAAAGTTTGTTGTCTTTGATTTAAGACAAAAATCATTGTTTGGTTAGTCTTAGGACTGGATTAGTATATTATGAACAGATGTCAGACCATCGATGTCTTTGGGACGACAACTACGAAGAGAGTCCGAAGAGATTTACGGAAACGTTGAACAGATTCAAAGAACTTAAACTCATCGACAGATGTCATGTCCTGACAGTCAGTTCTTGAGATGGTTTTGGTTTTCAAATGATATTAATCTTTGATTTTTGTATTCAAAATCAAAGCCAAGACAAGCGACTGAAGAGGAGATCCTCTCCGTCCACACCATTGAACACTTGGAGACGATTAAAGGCACGCAAAACGTCGAAGACGTGGAAGTGCTCGAAGAGTTGTCATCACATTTCGATGCCGTTTACTTTCATCCGAAGACATATGATTTGGCACTTTATTCGGTCGGTTCTGCCATTGATTTGATGGCGGATATCGTCAACGGAAAGGTAGACAATGGCTTCGCGTTAGTGCGACCTCCGGGACATCACGCCATGGCATCCGAGGCCTGCGGGTCAGCCCTTTGGCCACAGAGTGTTGTCATTGTCTTTAATGGTCTATTCTTTGTGCAGATATTGTTTCTTCAATAACGTTGCCATCGGTGGTAAACACTGTTTGGACTCATTGGGTTTGGAGCGGATTCTGATCGTCGACTGGGATGTACATCACGGACAGGTAGGTCTCTGTGCCTGAGATGTCATAATCAAATGATAACTCCTTTATATCGACCGAAAGGCCACACAAAACGCCTTTTACAACGACTCAAGAGTTCTGTACTTTTCGACACATCGCTACGAATTCGGCGCCTTTTGGCCCGAACTCATCGAATCCAACTATAACTTCATTGGCGGTGAAGACGCGAAGGGCTATAACATCAACATTGCCTTAAATGAGACACAAATGCAAAACTCTGACTACCTGTCCATTTGGCACAACATTCTTCTTCCCATCGCTTATGAATTTGATCCCCAATTGGTGATAGTGTCGGCCGGTTATGACGCGGCCATTGGCTGTCCTGAAGGGGAGATGTGTTTAACTCCTGCCGTTTACTCACATTTGTGTCATTCCTTAATGTCTTTGGCAAACGGAAAGGTATGTGTTGTCTTAGAAGGCGGTTATTGTATACCATCATTGGCCGAAAGTGCGGCCCTGACTCTGCGCACACTACTCGGTGATCCCTGTCCTCTCATCGAAGACTTGACACCATTGAAAGAGTCATTAATAAAGTCTATTTTAGACTCGATTTATGTTTTGCGTCCGTATTGGAAGTGCTTACAAATGCAAGGCTTTTGTGACAGACATTCGGAGGACGAGTCGTTCCGCAAACAGTACTTCCCTTTCGTCGAATATAAGGGAACGTTGGCTTTCATGGAAAAGCCTGAAAAATATCCGACCCGTGACTGCTATCCCATTCAAGACGTCGACCAAAAGAACCAATTGTTGAATGAAATCAATCGCTTGAAAGCAATCACTGATCTGTCGGTGAAATACAAGAAGAAGAGGACAGCCATTGCTTTCGATGAGGACATGACTAAACACAAGTGCCATACATCACATCCGGAGAGACCGTCGAGGATTACATCCATTATAGAGAAACTAAAAACGGATAAATTGTTTGACAAATGTCTTCATTTGGAGACGAGATCCGCGACAGAAGAGGAACTGAGTTTAGTTCATAGCGAAGAACACATCGAAGACATGAAATCAACGCAAACGATGTCTGAAAAGAAGTTGAAAAAGATGTCCAATAAATACGATTCCATATATTTGACGACCGAGACATACAGTGCCGCCAAACTGGCCGTCGGAAACGTATTACAAGTTGTGGACAGTGTTCTGACCGACGAATGTCTCAACGGCTTCGCATGTGTTCGACCCCCTGGCCATCACTGCAGCCGAACCACTGCTTCCGGCTTTTGTATCTTCAATAACGTGGCCATTGGTGTCAAATACGCGCAAAAGAAGTACAACAAAAAGCGTATTCTTATCGTCGATTGGGACGTACATCACGGGGACGGTAGCTATGAGTGCACCACCTTTTAAGGGGCTGCCTTTAATTAATTTGTGTTTTTTTTGTTACCAATTGTCAGGAACTCAACAGATCTTCGAAGACGACGACAAAGTGTTGTACATATCTGTCCACAGATATGATTATTCGGACTTTTTTCCGAATACTATTCAATCGAATTATAATATCCGCAAAAATGTCGTAAACATCCCCTGGAATGGCGGCCCTATGACCGACGCCGACTATATGCTGGCCTTCTTCACTGTCGTCCTTCCCGTCGCCTATGAGTTCAATCCCGACGTCGTGTTCGTTAGCTCTGGATTCGACGCCTCTATAAGTCTGTATTGAATGCCATCTCAAGTGAGACATCGCTTTAATGTCTGTCATTATTAGACGATCCGTTGGGCGAATACCAACTGTCCGGACAGGCGTTCGGACACATGACTCACGCGCTGTCAAGTCTAGCCAATGGCAAACTGATTGTCTGTTTAGAAGTCAGTCATTAATGGGTTTCGTTTCGAATGACAATAATTTGTCTTTTATTCTTAAGGGCGGCTATAATCTCGTGTCCAATGGTTTGGGTGCCTCTCAGTGCGTGTCTGTCCTGTTGGGCAACTCTCCGCCAGCCCTACCGATGACCAAATTGAATGAATCCGCGATCGAAACCATCAAATGTGTCGTTGGCTTCCATTCGACGAATTGGCAGAACTTGAGATTCGACTTTGATTTACCGAAAAGTCATATTTGATGACAATTTTTGTCAAGTTTTTTATCAAAACTTTTTATCGTTTGAAATAATTACAAAATAATTATTTTTTAAAACATTTTTTATTCAATAAAAATATGATAAAAATAAGAATTTTGTGACAATTTTTGTTGAATTTGTATTGAAAGACAATCATTGGTTTGATTCCATTCCTCTGTCGTAGTCTTCATATATTTGATCCATTGCTCGGTTTCTTTCATCTCTGATGGCTTTCAGTGCCATCACATCAGATGTCAGACTTTCGACTTTTTTTACCAAAACTTTGTTTTCTTCTCTAAGTTTTGCGTTCTCTTTGAGAATGGAATCAATGTCTTGGTTTTGATCCATCGGATCCATACAATTGTGGACGAATGGATTCGTTGGCAATGAATGCGTTGTCGATGAGAAGAAACGATGGAATGAATTGAAAACGGTTTAGATTTGAGTCAATTGTTTCAAACAATTCGTTTCGCAAAACAATGCAATTCAATGCAATTCAATGCAATTCTCATCAAATATTTCATAATTTATGTAAAAACCCATAAAAATAAAGTTTATGTTTTGAATGCATTTGCTTTTCATTGGTTATAACGGCAATGATGTCATGCCTTCCCTATGCCTTACCCCTCCCTTCCCCTTATGTCAGATGAGACGATAGTTTGTTTGTAAACATTATTTGCTATCAAAAGGAGTAATGAATGAAATGTTTTGACGTTTTGTTTATTCAATGAATTGATTGTTATTTAAGTTTTTGTTTAATAAATATTTGATTTAATGTCAAAAATGTTTCCCAAAGCAAAAGGTGTCGAAAGACAACAGTTCTTGGATTCGGCCAAAGCTCATAGGGTTGAGAGGGAACGGGAGAGACGACTGACCCAAAGCTCGACCATAATTCAGGTGAGATAAGAGACGATGAGATAATTGTTGTCTGTATTTGAATGTCGTGTTTATGTCATGCAGTCTTTGGTCCGCGGATTCATTACGCGAAGACGTCTTGAGAAAGAGATCCGCAAAGAGTTCGACGAATTGATGGCCGAAACGATTGATCCAAAGAGTGATAATGTGATCAAATTTGTGGATGCGATCAAAGTGTATGAAATTGTCCGCAAATTCCTGTTTGTCTTCGATATGAGAACCGATTCAAAACGTTTTGAACGAATGTCTAAATACATAATCGCGACAATGATCTCAACTGAAGACCAAAACCAGACGACTGTCCAACAGATCAGTTATGTTTCGGTGGCCTTCAATAAACAACTGGCCGTCCATTGGATCCAACAGCTGAAGGCTGTCTTATGGCAGTGTTGTCTATATCTGAAGCACTTGAAGCCAGAGTTACCACAAGAGTACAAACAGATAATGTTATTCATAAATATGTTAATCACATTCACTTCGACCAACTCTTGGGTTCTACTCAAACAGTGTCCACAAGTGTATGAGCCGTTGAAGCCAGTCGTCAACCAGTTGTGCAATAATGTCATCAATAGTCTGGTCGCGAAAGGCCTTTACCCTAACCTCCAGATCCTATTAATGAAGGGTTTGATGCGAACCAATCCTACCCTTAAGAGGAGTGCTTTGGTTGCAATAATAACCCTTTCCCTAAGGCCTGTCATTGCGGCCAAATTTAGCGAATCTCTAATGAATATGTTTTTGATGCACATCTTCTCCATACCGGCGCTCATCTATCACTTGAACTCTATAGCACCCGATTCTTTGGCTGTTCTCTCGAATGAGTCAATACTGAAGAAGTGTATCGAAGTCTTATCTCTTGACCAAAACTCTCGCATTCTTTTCAATGCACTCGAAGGCAATTATGCCTTATGTCTGTTGGCGAATGTCATACACCTGTCCTTCATTGAGATCCCTATCAATACAATGGCCTCAAATATGATTGATTTTATCGTAAGTTTCACTTCGATTACAATCCGATTGTCCACTGATTTCGACACTCATTTCAAACCTGATCTTTTAGTGTGTTATAACAAAACTATTGGAAAGTTGTCAGAAATATGTGGTCAGCAAACAGTCTAGTCTTACGCACTGGCATCCAGTGCTCGGCTGGTTCTCACAGAATGTCGATCAGGGGTTAGTTAGTCTTCGGTTAGTTTTTATACACAAAATATTGAAATATTTCTTCTAATAGTTTACACGAATCGATGGTTTACGTCAAAAGTCAACTGCAATACCTCTGGAGTTCACAACTCATTCAATTGATTTTCAGTCCTTTAACCGAAATGACCGACAAATCCCGGCCTAACACTCGTCGGGAAAGTGCCGTATCGTTCAGTTCAGTGACCACTGCATCGACTATTATTATGACTTCGAATAAGATGTCTTCAAAAGCAAACTTCTTGAAGAAGGCGTTCGACAGTCTCTCTGTTGGACGCGTAAATCAGGGCAGTGGTAGTGTTGGGTCGGGCAGTTCGGGCAACTGTCGTTTAGGCAGTCCCGAAACCACATTAATCGCATTGATTTGCACCCTATATGAGACGGCGCTCAACACTCTAACACAGGTCAAAATGGATATATTGGCCGGACTTTGCTATCAAGACCTCATTTTACCGAATTTATGGCATTTTATCAGTTCTTTGGGTCCGGGAAGTGGTATGAAAGCGTTTTTGGATCACCTCGTCATCCATACGAAGACCTGTGCGCCAGAGTTCCAGATTCTGATCCTATTCTGTGATTGTGCCACACATTTGATAACGATTTTGGACGACATGGAAATGTATGAAAGCCAGAGGCCGTTCACCATCGAAGAGCTCATAACAATCTCTCACTTCTTAAACAACTTTGTCTTCAAAGTCATTTGGAATAACTTAATCGGTATTGAAAATGAGATTTGATTTTGATTTTGTGTTTGAATTATAATTGAATTGAATTTTGTTTTTCAGACTTCAAAGCAATGAATAGCAATAGTCTATTGAATTCAACGCACTCTTTGCTTATGCTGTTGTATAAGAGGGACTGTAGGCGACAGTTCACACCCGCAGACCATTGGCTCATAAAGTATTTGATTGTTTTTTATAAAGAAATAATTTATTAATTAATTGTAATTTATTTTAAGGGAAATAAAAGTTTCGAATTTCATGAAAGACTTGGAAAACGGGAAGAAATGTTCGCAACTCTTGATGTCAAAAGTGCCACACATTATACCACATAAGGAAAGGGTTGTCTTATTTCGAAAGTACGTCAACAATGAGAAGACAGTTCTGGGGCTCACGGAATCTGCCTGTGCTTCGCCACAGT